>QEPC01005091.1:0-14540 GCA_003113815.1 Sphenodon punctatus | reverse complement strand
GAGTCAAAAGTGACTTTAAAAGTACGGAGTCAAAAGTTTGCAAGTTTTCATACCAAGTGAAAAGTCTGTAACTTTTGTAAAGGTGCAGACATTTCACTTGGTTTGAAAAGTTGCAGACTTTTGACTCTGAAAAGTCTGCAACTTTTCATAGGAGTGAAAAGTGTGCAACTTTCAAAAGTTGAAGACTTTTAAAAGTACGGAATCAAAAGTCCGCAACTTTTCAAAAGTCACGTAACTTTCCTTATGCTGTGTTTTGCCGATCAGCAGCTGCTCAACTGCGCATGTGTGAACCAGCAGAACCAATTTTAAAATCATTAATAACTGTTTTGGCTGCACCAATCACTATCATATTAGCCCTAATGACTCAATGAATGACAGCCATTAATTGTATAGGGATGTTATATATGCATTGGGTATTCTGGATTAGGTGGTCGGGACATGCAGAATTTTATTTTGGATAACTGGTATTATTTATATCCTGTGGATAGGTGTCTTTAGGACATCTAGTAAATATTAGCATGTATGAAAATATGTATTTTGTTATATTTTGATGTTGTATGGTCTTTTTTGTATGTTGATGCAATGGTATTTGGCCACGCTAAATAAACTGAACTGAACTATCATATTACAGAAGCAGTTGTTATTGATCTCATGCTCCAAGCCTGTGACGTTTGGGGGCTCAACTCATCCAGGGGGAGGAGATATTGATGATTCAAAATCACAAGGACGTGTGCATTTTGACCACAACCAATTAACTTTTAAACAGTCATAACATTTTATTTTCCAGATGGATCTCCTGCAATCTTTGTGCATGTGATGGTCCTCACAACTTATAGCCATGGATAAATTTTCAGAAATGTAGCTCAAGTTGTTTTCTCAAAATTGGGGCTTCAGCAGTCCGCTATTTGTAATGGAGAGTGGTTGTGCATTTAACTTCCTTACAGCTACTGCTGTAAGAAAGTACCTGGCAAAGGCTCATACTCTCCAGATGCTTTGCAGGCTTATAACTTTAGTACCCTTTATCAGATCCTTTCGATATTTGGCAGAGATGCTCCTAAAGGTCAGGGATAGAAGCCTTCCAAATGTCATATAAGCTGGCTGGAATACAAAGACTTTACAGCCAGAAATGCACTTACAAGTAAATCATTTATAACATCAGGACCCTTTATCCCATCCTTCTGAAATTGGCAGGAGTAGTACCCTTGGGGAGGGGTATAATCTTGCCAAGTGCCATTCAAATTGGATGGGAGACAGTTACAGCCAGGAATGTGTACATATAAGTTTGAAAAATTACAACATTTAATGGCTTATAAAATCGGATCCCTTTACCCTTTCATTCTGAAATGAGGCTCACATAATGGCCTCCATTGGGGGTACGGGTTCACCATGTTTCATCAAAATAGGATGTACAATAAAAAGGTTACACCCAAAAATGTGTTTTCCATTGAAACCAATGGAAATCAAAAACAAAAATGAAAATGAAAATGAAACAAAAACTAAAGAAATATACCAAAAAGGAATGAAATTTTAATAAGGAAAATGAAATGAATAACAAAAACAAAAGAGTTCCTATGCACATCCATAGTCTCATTAATGACACTAGATAACATTAGATCAGTGGGGAAACGTGGGGAGATGCTTGAACCCCCTCCTAGTCTCCTCACCTTGCATCTGCAGCAGGCAGAGGATGGAGCCGGCCACCCACTGACGGGATGTGACCAGTGACTCACACATATAGGGAGCTAGGAGTCCCACCAGAGAGCCAAACTGGTTCAAAGTTTCTCCAGCCTAAAAAAAGAAATGAAAGGATTAGCAGGTCAGTGCTCAGGCTGCACTAGACCCCTCCTGTGAGCCTTGCTGTGCCCTGTGGGGGCTGCTATCCTTTTCCTGGGTACTAGGGTTTAAACAAAACTCCCCTTCAGCATTCAGCATTCATTCCCCCCTCGTGGCACAAACCAGGGAAGCACCTTTGTGGAAGCCTCCACTACGGCAACAGATGGCAGTTAAGGTGGCTCCACGCATTCAATCAAACATTCATAGACCCGTGTTTGCACGTTCAGAAAACACCAACATACATCTGTCTACCTGCCCAACCCACGGTGGTTGCTCCAGAAGGAGCCAAAGCAAGCGAGCCAGGTTTGGGGCCACACGGAGGCATCGCAATATGTGGAAACAGTCTCCTCCCCAACCCCAGGAGACCCGAGGCAGAGACAGGCTGCGGCCTGCAAGGAAGCACCCCTCCTCTTTGTCAGGCAGCGTTTCCTCCTGGAGCAGCCTCCATATCTTCCCAGCCAAGGCGACTGCTGCTGGCACAGGACCAGGATGGAGCTCTCTGCCGGCAGTAGCCCCAGCCAGGAAGAAATCAGTTCTCTTGAGGGCAGAGGCATGGGGGCTGCCACTCATCAGCACCATGTGAGAATTCCTACTTTAGGAGCTCATAGCTGCTGCTCATGACTTGCAATGGGCCTGATGAAGCACACTTGCACCCACCCCTAGCGCGGGCACTGGCAAAGTGGGATTGACAGGAGAGTGGGGTGGGGGAAGGGCACATCAGAAAGAGGCGGGGCAAAGAGACTCTTGTATTCCGTGAAGTGCTAGTTATCCATTTGGTTTTAGTTTATCAGTTTGTCCTCTTGAGAATTCTGCAGCTTTGCTGTAAGGTCAGACACAGGGAAGAAGGCAAGGAGACAGACTTTGTACAGGGCTTAGGAATAAAGATCCCTGTTATTGTTATAGCCTGTCTTCAGTGTCTTGCATAAAGGGGACATGATACAAAAGGGAGCACCCCATGGTCTAGAACAGCAGGGAAGTCGGCCCCAAAAGCAAATGAGACCGGCTCTGGCTACTCACTGGGATGGTGATGCTCTCTCGGAGAGCTGTCATCAGCAGGTAGCTGGAATAGAAGGCTCTCTCCCGCTCCCACTCGTTTTCGGAGGCGAACCATGGCTCGATGAGCTGTTGATGGAACAGAGTTACTATCAAACGTCCCTTAGAAAACTCTTTCCACACAGAATACGCTGCCACTCAAACCCATCCCAAAAAGCATCCAACCTTTCCTAAGGAAAGGACTAGAAGGTGTAGTGACCGTATCCAACAGATAGAAATGTTCTGTGCGTGATGTTTTAGTAGAGCTGGTCGAAAAGGCTGAAAACCTATTGCAGTTTATTTGTATTGGAATCCCTTTCTATTCTTTTGCTAAAGAAAATGGGAACCACTCATTAGGCTGGGGGAAAAGCAGCTAAACATTGCACCCAAACTTCCATTATATCGAGTATTCCAGGCAGCTCTTTGTTGAGCGTATGATCTAGAGCAGCGGTTCTCAGATTTGCACCACACTCTCTCTTCCACATATCATAGTTGAGTGCCCCCCCCGACACCCCTCTGTCCCCGTGCACATCACACACACACACTAGGAGGAAATTCTTCCCACTTTGATGATTGGGGGAGCCTCCACCCGCAAACCTCTGACCCTCACAAGCAAAGAGATTTCCACACAGCTCTATCAGCTACTCACATGTAACATTTCCCGGAACCATTCCAGGGTGGCCTGTTCTTGCAGGAGGGACTTCATGAGCTCTCCAAGGGCCCTCATGGTCGACTTGTACAATGACTGAAACCAAAAGAGAAGGAGTGAAGCCTGTCCCCAAGGACCCTGAGAAGGGCGTGCCCTCACAGTGCAAAATGCGATGGAGACCAGAGTAGATACGGCCAGAGAGAATCGTTGTCATGTACCTGGATGTGAACAGCATCCTGTGCAGTCTCCCCTTCCTCTTTCAAGTTCTTCAAGGCAGGAAGAATGAATACATTTTTTAGGATCTGGTCAAGAATGTTCCTGTTTTGGTCCATGGCCAGAGCTGGCTTGAGTTTGCTGGCATTAGCGAAACAGAGAGAAAAGTCTTCCGTCAGACTCACTATCCATCCCCAAGTAACCATGGGCCTAGTCACTCGAGAGGATTCCAAAATGAAGCCTAGATCCAAACACTCTGTGGGTGAGCAGCAGCTGAACCTCGTCCCTCCCAATTACAGTCAAGAAGCAAGAAGCAATCTCCCTCCTGCTTCCAGAAAAGGGGGAGACCCTTCCTCTCCCACCCAGGCTGCTCTGCACTAAAGACAAGGATATGAAATATCCCACAAGGACAAAGCCGGTTACTAGAACACCCTGACCAGCTCCAGGATAGGAATTCCAGAGATTCATTTACCCATTGGACCACTCTAGGAGCACTCTACAGCACTGTTTGCCCTGTCTTTTGTCTGGCAGCAGAGAAGGAGAAGTTCCCACCTTCCACTGGGAAGGAAAGGGTTAATGATAGAGTCGGCTAAACATGAAAACCGAGGGCCTGCCAGGAAACGGAGCGGAGGCTGCCAGGGTGATGTAAAGACACTGCTGGGGAATAGAAGCAAGCTGAGCTGTGTTGGAGTAGCTGAGGGATTAAGCATGAGATGCTGGAAGGGTGGGTGGGATCCTGGGGGTTATGAGTCTCTCAGGCTCAGATCTTCATATGGAGGTAGGGTTGGCTCATGAACTGAACCGTAGCAGGGTGCTGCATTAAGTGCTTCCAGGGGGGCAGCCCTTTGTAGATCAGCAGCCCTTCCAGAGAGAGCTGGGAGCCAGATGGGACTCTTAGGCTGTACGATGTAGAGCCACTGTCTCAGAGAGGAGATCTCCAGGGGAGAGGTGCTCACCTCAGAGGATCGGCTCAGGGGGGCTACCAAGGGCAGTGAGGCCAGGAAGCTGTAGGAGGGCAGGTTGCCCCCAGGCTGGGCTGACAGTTTTAGGACAAGGCCAGGACCCACTCTGAAAGAGATGTTGGTAGGAGAGGCCCAAGGACAGAGCCCCGGCCCAAGGACAGGAAGTGACTAATGAACCATGGCCCGCTGCTGCTGGAGATGGGAGCAAGTGGACTGGGGGGATATTGGGAATGTGGTAATATTGAAGACTGGTTACCCTGTAAATCAAGGACACTAGTGACAGAGAAATCTGTGGACTGTGCCTCGGTGGGTCAGAATTAGGGACGTGCAATGGGGCAAATTTTGTATTTCTGATTTCTATTCTGGTTTCAGTGTCCTTTGGGTATTTTGGTGAGTTTGTTGTGTTTTGTGTCTCATAATTTTGGGACCTGCTACAGTTGGTTGGAAAGCAAGTGCGGGGTAAAAAATTTATAAAATAAATAAATAAATAAATAAATAAATAAATAAACTGCAGGAGGTGCCACCTGTGTGTGTGTAGGAGGGGCAGACCCCTGTGTATGTGCACACACTTGCACAGGTGGTGACCCTACAATAAGCAGCAAAAGACCCTGGTATCAGAGAGTTACAAAGCCCCAGGCAGGGGAATCTCACATCTTTGCCCTCTTCCGTGTGGCCACTGCCACCTCCAGCTGCCTGGAGAAACAGGCCAAGGCCCCAAACCACTAAGCATTCAAAGATCAAAAGTAAACTTAAATCAAATCATAATCCACCCCTATAGAGAACCATTGTTGGAGCTAAATTTCCTCTGACCAGCAACACCACAGACCATGAAATTTGAACAATTCTCAGACTGCTAGACCTGCCAAGACCTGCTAAAAACAGGCACAAAGCACACACCCAATTTTGTGTGTGTGTGTTGAATACTGAAGCCAATTTGTTTGTGTTTTAGCCAAATCCAAATACCCAACCCTAGTCAGAATTCACCCGGATTGACAGCCCTGCCTGTTCCAGTTCCCCTGGCGAACAACCCTACACATTCCATAGTGCTCCTCTCCTGAAACTAGTGGCAATCGCTGGTTAACACAGGAGCTGATTTCTGCATGGAGGCTTCAAAGAGCCAGTGAGAGAGCAGGGAATAGACTACCTCAGGATGCCAATGGCTGCAATTGCCTGGAAGCGAATGGGAGACGCCAGGGAATGGGAAGGTTCTTCCTGGATTAAATCCTACAGCAGAAAAGCAGAGACAAAAATAATGGAGGGTGGGGGGTGGGGGATGGATCTGACAAGCAGCCAGCGATCCCATTTGCACAACCCAGTAAGCCCTGGAATTAACTAGACACTGATTGGCCGGCATTCTGTCAGGTAACGACGACTGCCCAAGTGGATGCTGATAATTCAGCAGGACGCGATCTTTTTCTTCCAGTGACCACCTAGGCTTTGGGATCCCTGCCTAGTGAAGAGTGGCCGTAACTGGGTGCCATGTAGGTAAATCAGGAGGATTCATTACTAGAGTAACCCCCCAAAACAAAATATGGGGACAGAACCCCCCTCCCATCACAAGGGAATCCTTTCTCGCGCAGGCCTCATTTCTCATTCTCACTCACCAACATTTTCCCGATAAGTCCCAGTTTGTGAGAGAAATGAAAGGCCTCCTTGGTCTCCAGGATGCTACCGCTGATCTCGGTGACACATTGGATCAGGGTCAGTTTTAGGTCCATGTCCTGAATTCCCAGCAGGAGAGACAAGAAAGTACAGATGAAAGCCAAATTCTAGAACAGGGTTCAATCTAGCCATGAATGTCTACATCCTGGAGAGGAGGTTGGAAACCCCAGGAGAAAGAGGGAATCCCCACCCTACCCTTCTCAGAGGAGGAGAGACACATGGGAGAAAACACTGTTTGAGGGTTAAGGTGGAGCCAGGAGGCTCCTGTAGGACACAGTAGGGAAATAAAGCCTTGGGCTTTTCAAGCAGTTGCTCTCTTTAGAAATTATTATTAGTATTAATTTATTATTACCAGCAGCGTACCTGGCTGCACTGAACAGTAATTGGTAAAGATAGGTCCCTGCCCCAAGGGACTTACAATCTAGGAAAGACAAGGGAGGGGAGATAAGGAGGAGGGGGAGAGAGAGAGAGAAAGGGAGACATTTGCAGAGTTGAGAAGTCATAGATGCATGTGCTTAGCCTAGTTACAGGGGGGAAGAGGCCCCTGAGTGAAAGGAGAGTAGGGGAACCATCAGTGAGCAGTCTGAGGGGATGAGGAGGAGCTAGTGAAAGTCTGGCACTAGATGTAGTTTTCAGGAGAGATTGAAAGGCTGGGAGGGAGGGGACAGAACAAATGTGTTCAGGAAAGGAGTTCCAGGCAGAAGGGGCAGCATAGGAGAAGGGCAAAGAGATTTTGGGAAGCAGGAGGAGACCCTGGGGCGGGTGAGGGTGTTGGCAAAGGAGCAAGGCTCCTGGGTGGGAATGTAGCGGGAAACAAATATGGAAAGACAGGGGGAGCAAGGCCATGAAGATTCTTGAAGGTAAAGGCAAGAAAGTTTGTGCTGAATGCCAAGGGGGAGAGGGAGCCAGTGGAGGGAGGAGAGGAGTGCTGAACATCAAAGCGAGGGTGAAGTTGTAGCATCTCCACGGGATCAAGTCAGCACCAAAGAATTCAGATACATGTAGACTCTGCTTGTTTGCTGCCGGAATACTAACTGAACCACAACTTTATTCAACTACTGCTCTTTGAACATAACACAAACTGTCGTTCTACTAATCTGCCACTAGTGGCATTGTGCAGGGGAAACGGCACAGATACTGCACAAGTCAAGGACTTGACAGTGGCGTTTTGAACAAAAGTGAAAGGGGCAAGGTGAGAATGGGAGAAAGGCCCACAAGAAGGAGGTTGCGGTAGTCAAGGAGAGAGATGACTAGAGCATGGACTAGGTTTGGGCAGTGGAAGCAGTAAGGAAGGGCCAGATTTTAACAGTGTTATCCAGAGAGAAGTGACAGGCCTCAGCAGCTGACTGGATCGAAGGTACAAAGGAGAGGGAGGAGTAAAAAATGAGCCCCAGGGTATATGCCTGAGGAACAGGCATATTGGTGACGCCATCAAGGAGAGGGGAAAGGCAGAGAAAGACTTGGGGGGGTGGGGAGGGGCGAGGTGGGAAGAGATGTACAGTTCAGTCTTGGCCATATTAAGCTTGAGCTGATTGAGAGGCATCCAATCCAAGCAGAGATGCCAGAGAGACAGCTGGAACAGACAGAGTAAATATGAAGACTGAAACTGCCTTAGAACATACCTTGTTTACCAAATTGATACCCAGCACCAGAAAAATGAAATGGAAACCCTGATCAGCAATAGGTAAAGCGCCCCACAGGAACCAACACTGCCAGAGAGCATTGCAAATAGTGGCAACTGGGCATCGACAAGAGAGCAGGAGGCAAATCGTTACTGTCAATTACTACCGAAAAAGGACAGGGAATTCTATTGAGAGTGTGTGTCTTTACATGCAACACTTGTCTTTGAAGTATCCTTGCAACAGTAAATAGATGGATAAATGTGTGTGTGAATGAGTGTATGCATGTATGGATATATAGGACATGCAGACACACAATTACTCATTGTATTTTTTAATTAATAGCTAGATTGTTTAATTTCTTAAAAGCTAGTCTCATGTGCGGCTACTAATTAAGGGTGGCTGCATCTACCTGTTCTGGCAGAGTTTATTCTGGGGCTGACAAGCTCCCAAAATGTTGGTGTGTTTGAAGCTTTCAATAATTCTGTTATGGTAGGAATGTGAAAAAGATAAAAACCTCTGACATTCAACGTATGGCGATTGTTATTACTGATGTCATAGGTGTCCACAACCACTATTTAAAATGGTTGCAATTTAAGGGAGTCTTTCAATCAAAGGTATATTCTGACACAGAGCCACACCCCCATCTTCACAATGAACACCCTGAGTGGTTTTGGGCAAGTGACTCTCTCTCAGACTCAATTCTCCAGCTGTAAAATGGATGAATAATATGGACCCACTTTACATGGTTGTTGCGAGGGTGAACAAGAGAGGGATTGTAAAACACTTGGAACATGCAGAGCACTATAGTAATGATCCAAATGTCACCTTACGACAGCCCAGTTACAGAGCCTGCTGCTTTAGAGGTCCATGCCATTAGCTCTAGAGAACTCCAGTATGTCGGCCAAAATCATGGCCACCAGCATCTCAGCACTGTCACTGTCATAAGGAGATAGTGGGCTACATGTAGACTACAGGTCTAACAACTATGTAAAGGTAAAGGTTAAACATGTATGTAATGTGAAAGCTGAGAACTGGACACTCACTTCATGCAATGGAGAAATGCAAAGTCATGCCGAATGTGTGTTCAGAAAAAGCCTAAACACCTCTGCAGACTCTGCCAGAGACCATTGAGTTGCCAGAGACCATTGAGTTGCAAATGGATTTCTTCCTGCAGACGTGACTGAAAGCACACAGTCACCGGGCAGGAAAATCAAACAAAGGACCCTGGAAAGGTACTTAACGGGGGAGACAAGACAAAGAAAGGGAGAGATCTTTTCTAGATCTCTGAGTTGGTTGAGCTTCATCTTCTGATCTTACTAGCCAGAGAAGGGCTGCATCCAAAGGAACTATGACGTAAGGTCTGTTGGAAACTCTAAAGACTGGTACCCGGCCAAGTTTTCCACCGCTGGCTGTGACATGAACTGAAATATCCTTGGACCTTGATTAAGGTAAGCCTTAGTCAGGTGAATCCAAGTACAGATAGGAATGTGTTATTAGTTATGCTATTTTGATTTCTGCACACTCAAGTATAATCTTGTACTGCATGCGTATTCCTGATTTATTCATTAACCTTCTTTTTACTGAACTTCATATGGTCCAGTGGAATTGCTAATCCTAACATTGGAGAGACACAGTTTGGAGTTAATTCTGTGTTTACAAACACAGATGAACCTAGAGAGAAAGAGTCTGTGCTGGGAAACTCTGTGGCTGAAAAGGTGACAAGAACCCGTTGCAGACTCAGTCACTTCTAGAGAGAGAGCTGATGCAGTGAGAGCTGCAAGCCAGGAAAACTGAGTCACAACAGCCTAGAGTGGGGTACTGAGCACCCAATCCCATGACAGTAGCACCCAGCAAAAGGGAATAAATCCCAGAACTGTGTACCAATGTGTAGGAACTGAAGAGGGAGTTGTCAGCTGTTTCTGGAACCTATTGTATAGTCTCCAGACAATACAAAGACCGATACAAATGATGCAAAGGCCAGCAGCAGGGCAGCTCCGTCAATCGACTTTTCAAGTCCGATAGAGAACAGTCATTTCGATGACAAGGGAGTGATAGAGAATTCAAGTCCTATGGAAATGTTAATCCAGTTTTAAGCTAACACCATTAGCAAGGAAGATCTATTCTTCAAAAAGTCTTGCCTGACAACTGGTTCTGTAGTGGAGAAGGACCTTCCCCATGATGTCTTCCTCCACCCGGGAGAGAAGTTGTTCCTTGGGGGCGTGGGCAGCTACGCCACTGTAGGTCAACATAAGCATGCTCTGTGTCTGGCCTCTCTTCCTTTTGTGAAAGGCCTGAATAATTGGAAACAGTACAACAGCAGTTACAGAGGACAATTGTAAATACTGGGATTACAGGTAAGTATACAGGGTAACTCTGATCTGACACTGATGCAGGGGGTTACTCAGGCCAATGGGGTTCATCCCAAGCCCCGTGAATCTTGTGTAGCTGCATGCGCGCACACGTATGCAGAAACCATGTACCCTGCCACTGCCGGCACATAGTGCCGCGCGGAAATGGCACGCTTGTGCACTCACGCGAGAGGGATCCACGGAGCTTGGGATCGGCCCCAGTGATAATAATTCACAAACAGAACTTGTCCAAGATTCTCAAATCTTTTAAAAGTCATTTAAATTATTTAATTTATGTTACCCCCCCTCCCCCCCCCCGTAAGGTAGGCAGGGATACGGGGAGAAAATTAACAGGCAGGAGGAGGGTGGAGCAGAAGCCCCTCCTTCCCCACTGCTGCATGGAGTGCTTGCTGGGGGCAGGGGCAGGGAAGTTTGGTTAGTCATGTGGCTCCCCGCTACCAGCCTCAGCAGGGAGAGCCGCAGGGATCTTTTGCCTACAGAAAAATCTGGGCCAAGATCAAAGATCCAGTGTCCACAATTCAGCTCGCCAGCACAGCTGGCTTTTAATTGCAATTTTCAATTGCTAGTTCTAGGAAACACTGATCTGATTTCCACAGTTTTTACAAGAAAAGTTTTAGAATCATCCTGGATTTCCGATTTATGAAAAAAACATCTTGGTGGGAGAATTAGGGTAAACTTAATTTTGAAGAAGACATTAAACAGTATGGTCAACCTGTGCTATTGATAAGAAGGTAGCGGAGCTGTGGCAGGTTTCATGTGTCCTTTACACAATAAATGTCTCTCCATCACAGTGTTTTGCAGGCATTATCCCTCCTGGGATGGGCATATCAGACGTCAGCATTAGCTCGATAGAATCAATAGCATTTCAGCATTTTTTATTATTGACAAATGGATTTTTGGTTGGCATTCTTGCATCGTTAATTAGTACAATATGGATAAAGCGAAGAGATTAATTTCCACTTTGTGCAACGGGATTGAAGATTGGCGAGTGTGAATGAGAGTGCATGAACGGGAATGAGAGAGCTTGGTTTTCCTCCTCTCTCTCCCCCCTGTCCTTGCAGATCCTTGTCCCAGCAACTCAGACCAGCTTTGGTGAACCCTGACCTGAAAACCTCCATCCCAGTGTCCCTAGTTTCCCCACAACCACTTGACACCTGCTTTGCATCCCTCCATGTCCCCAAGGTAAGAGCGGGCTTTTTAGCTGCACCCTTGAAAGGGACAACTCTACCATTCAAATGCAATGTGTCATCCCAGAGTAAGACAGGACTGGGAGGCAGGGGCTTCAGGATGGGGGTTGAGGAGGTGGGGAGAACATCACTAGGGGTGAGGGCAGGATACATGGGGGTGTGAGGTGAGGCAAGGGCTTACCTCAGTGGGCAGTAGGGTGGGGAGATGGAGCCTGGCAGCCGTGATCGAGAACTCTGTACACCCTGCCCAACTTCAGAGTGCCCCTGCCAGTTTGCTGGGCCCCTCCTTTCTGCTCTGACACACCTACCTCCTCACCGTGGCGACTTCCAGTCCCACCTCCAGCTCGTGACCTCAACCTTCCCCCCACCAGTGACCTCCTCCTCCCCCTGGCCCCGGTCTGGGACAGGGTTCCTCACCCCTGCTGCTTAGGGCAGCAAAATGTCTAATCCCAGCTCTGTCTGGATCCTTTACCTTCAGGAGAGGGACGAACTCTAAAACCTTCAGCTTGTTCACCTCGTTTCCAAACTCCTGGAGTGCATCCAGGATTAGGTCCAGATGGGCATTGGCAGAAAATGCCATGACTGAAATGACTCCCTGTAGAGAGAAATATGTATTATACTGGCAAGTATAAGTTGATTCACCCACCCCATTTCCCTGACACTAAAATTGCCTGTCAGGTGACCAAGAAGCAATAACGAAGGCGTTTCCTGACCAAACTGGAAGGAGAGGAGGGCATCTCTCCCGCAGCAGATGACAAATGGACACTATAGGTGGGATTTGGAGAGTACTGAAAGCAGGGTAGAGTTTGGCACTAAGGCCGCTTTTAGATGATCGCGCTGTGCGCTCGCACAGTGCGCTCGCGTGGGGTTTCAAAAGCCCCGCGAGGAGAGATTACACGTGACACCGCCGGCAATCGCACGCCTGATATAGCGCCGTGCATTCTTTTCAAGCTGCGAATTGACCGGGAGCCTGATCGAGGTAGGTCATTCGCAGCTTGAAAAGAATGTGCGACACCATATCAGGTGCGCGATTGCCGGCAGCGTCACATGTAATCTCTCCTCGCGGGGCTTTTGAAACCCCGCGCGAGCGCACCGCGCAATCGTCTAAAAGCAGGCTATGTCTTCACCTCTCTGTCAGATGCTTCCAGATAATCTGCTGTCAGAAGAAGCTTCTGGATCTGTTTCTTCATGTAGTTGATGTCCTGGCACACGGCTAATGTTGTTCCTTGTGCTTTATACAGGAAGCTCTGAAAGAAAGAGACCAACTCTGAGATGCCGGCAACACGACCTTCAATACAAGACCAGCCCGGTATTCACACTTCTACAAAGACAGACAGCATCGGCCAGACCAGGCCCCCATGTTCAGAAACAGTCCTCATATTTCCCCAGACAGAGCCCAGTAGGTGACCAAAACCCAAACCCAGCAAGAATTTATGAGAAATTTGATAGAAACTAAAGGCCTTGGCAGAGAACTGACCTGCTCTGTGGAGTGGCTGGCATAGTTGGACACCTGCTGACTAAATTCATCGCACAGCTGGCAGCACCAACCACTGTCATCGATAGTCTCCAATGATGTTCTGAGGAACTAGGGGCAAGACAAGAGCTGTTATGAATTGTTGGCTACCTGGGAAATTTTACTTCATTGTTCTACACAAACAAGTCTCATTCTAACCCTCAAGAGATCTCCCCACTAACGCATACAAACAGTGGCCCTTTTTACACAGGCCGCTGCCCAGGGAGTCCGTGTGCGCTGCGGTCCATGTGCGCGCTGGGTGGGGGGAGGGTGTAGATAGGCGCACACCCATCTACACCCATCTACACTCACCCATCCCCACGCACGGATGCACCTCTGTTTTCGCCGGTGCCTTCATGCGTGGGGATGTGTGTGTGCAGGTGCGCGCACTCCCACCCCCTCAGGATTTACATGCGTGGGTGCCACCCGTGTAAAAAAGGCCAGTGACATCCAGCTCTCCTTCCCTCATGGATGTTTCCAGATGTAACACAAGCCACTCCTGGAAGATGAAGTTGGTGGACTTCGCTGAACAGACCACGGGTGTTTCTATATGTGGTAGCTCCTGCCGCCACCATGGACTTCTCCGGGCAGTGGGGAGAGCCGTCACTCTGGCTGGTGCTGAATAAACATGACGGCATCCAGGGAGGGGGGGATACACGGATGTCTGGCTCACATGCTGTGTGAGATTGACACACACACACACACACACACACACACACACACACCCGCTGATGGGCAGCCATGGCAGCCAATGACAGTCACCATGGCACCCGGCTCCTGCCACCACTCCAGACCACGGTAAGTACAGCAGGTTATCAGACATGATAGCCCGCTTTACTCCAGGTCTGACGACTGGCTCCTGATCATGGGACTTAGTCCAAGCTTTAACTTGGGGATTTCCCCAAGTCATAGTCCAGGATAGCCCCACCATGGTCAGGACTCAGGAGCCACAACATGCTAACATCTGACGGGTGTATTTTGGCGTGATGGTGGTCCGCACTAAAGCAGATTAAACCGTTCTACTGTTACGTTGGAAAACACCCCATGTCTTGGAAGTTGCTAAGAAGCATCTCTGAGGAAGTGCAAAGCAATCTACCAACTTCAATCAGTAGGGATGGGTGAACAGAACTGAGTTCGGAAATTCGGTTCGGTTCAGTTCGACCGAACTATTTGAGTCGGTTCGAACTCCGAACAAAGTTTGAAAATTCAAACCCCGTTGAACTAAACGGAATATTATCTTTCAGGGATGGGCAAACAGAACCGAGTTCAGAAATTCGGTTCAGTTTGGTTCGGTTCGGAAGTTCGGTTCGGTCGACCGAACTGGTCCATTTTGGTCCAAACTCCGAACCGCGTTCACCCATCCCTATCAATGGGACTTTGTTGATACTTGGACCCTAAATTGGGCAGAAGATAAGAACTGCCAGAATCCTCCTAGTACCTCCACCTTCATTATGATAGACTGGATACCAAACTGAAAACAAAAAGGTGGTAATCTAAG
>QEPC01005090.1:356541-367749 GCA_003113815.1 Sphenodon punctatus | reverse complement strand
CCAAACACAGAGACAGCAGACAGTTTAGGCTGGAAAACAACAAAGAAAAGGAACACCACTGACTTCAACAAACCATTTTGTGGGGATTCCAGCTCCACAAAATAGTCACTGTCTTTTTTGCACATGCTTTGGGCTTGGGAGAGCAGAGGAGGGAAACCAGCAGTACATCCCTTGGAACATGCATTGCAGCTAGCACAGATCATACAAGCTAGAGGCCAAATATTCAGCTCAGAACATCTACTTGATATTCTAGGTCAGCAGCTCAATATTTGGCTTCAACCAACCCTTAGACACAAGACATATCAATCTTAATTAGGAAAATGAAATAGTGGTTTCCAAATGAGAAACAAAAATAAAAGTTGTTCACACTACTAGTAGTATCTATCTCTGCAACAATAGCCTTTACTTTATTAAAGGATATTACTACTAATGTGAACATAGGATATTATTAGCACTTGGAAACCACTAGTGCATTACCTAATGGAAATGGCTGAAAAGCTACTTCTGCTACTACTACTACTAGCAGAAGTAGTTGTGGTTTTTAAGTCTATTCCTTCAAGTTAGAGTACACCACACAGCAGAAGTTCAACTTTACTCAATTAAAAATTAAGAATTAATGTCTTGAGGCAGCTGACAGCACAACCATATTTATTGATTGATTTCTATCTTATCCTGCACCCTCCTGATCACAGAGCAGCTTGGGGTGGCTTACAACACACACAATCAACAATTACAATTCATAATTAAAATGTACTATTACTCACAATTTAAAAATTAATTTAAAGTAACCTAAAAATACTGAAAATATACTAAAAGGGCAGAACCAATCTGTATGTAATAACCATATGTGATATCATCCCATAATAATAACTATTTATTATAACCTCCCCCCTCCTCCCAAGACAAGTCCCCCAGCCCCCGGGGACCGCCCAAAAAGTCAAGACCAAGCCCCAGCCGGGTCCACAATGTACTCACGCAGCAGGCCCGAGCTCAGACGGGGCAGGTTGAGCTCGGCAGCGTCTCCTCCCCACTGGAGGACAGGATGCTGGGCTTGATGATGGACCCTTGGTCTGACTCAGTATGGCACTACCTAACTTTCTTCCTTGAGATGATGATTATTAATAAAATATTATATATAAATAAATATAATCTACGAGTGATCTGTAATTTGAATGAAAAAGATTCAGTCTAACCACCAGCTTGCTGGCCAATTGCAAACTCTCTCTCTCAAGAACTGAAAGAGAGATAAAATGGCACCTGTCGAGTCACCTTTATATATCCTCTGGGCTCTGGAGCAGCCAGAGCCCCTACCCTCACACACCACATGAGAGAAAAAGCCCATGCTGAGTGAGACACTGAATAAAATATACACTAAAAACACACACAAAGCACTCCCCACTCCCCCCCTTCGCAGTTGCTGTTCCACCGGCCAATAGCATGCACACACGCACACACATGTCACAACAGTCACACACACACACACACACACATCCATTGCTCCCCCTCCTGCCCCCTCTCCTTCCCACAGGGCATCAAGGGCTACTGCCCATATAATGTTACTGTTGCTGCCAGTTGCCTCTCCATATAGTTCCATGAAATACTGCCCCAAGCGATCCTGGCAATGCGTTGCTCTTTGCTATGCACACACGGTGGACTGCAGTCCCTAGTCGCCCAAAGCACATTCTGTCAACTTTTGACCCTTACAGGTCTCCCTCTCCATCGTCTCCTCCTCCTTGCTTACACTGTGAACTGATTCCCCCTCCCCCGCCTACCCCTCGTGACCTGGCTCAAGGGAGGCATCAGCAGCGGCGTTTTGCAGTTTGTGCATGTGCAGAGCAAAGGAACATGCTCACACATGCGCAGTCTTGAAGTGCACTTCTACCAGGAAGTTTGGAGCAACTTGACACAGCCATGCTGGGTCCTGAACATGTCCACCACACCAGGATCCTGGGCGGGGGGGGGACACAAGGTAATTTAGTTTTGGGTGGTGCTGGAGGCCAGTAGGGACAGTGCCCCTGGCACCCTGTGGTAGCACTGCACTTGTCCATAGGGAGGGCAAATGCAGCTGCCACACTTCACACGGGGAGAGCAGGCCACACGATCTGTCCTGCCATGGGGAAACTGGGCGGGTTCCCAGCCCTGCCCCCACCCCACTGACCCACTTGTTATTCCACCCTCAGCCGTAAAGTGGATGACTAGGAACGGCAAACCACACCTGCCACTCTATGGTGCCAGAAGACCCTGCTGTGGGGTGGGGCAGTATGAGCTTGGCCACATGGGAGATGACCCGTTATCCCACTTTGGGCAACATTACTATGTGCTGCATCCTCGACCTTTTTTGGAGGATGCATCACATAGAAGCTGGCTGCCCACCCTGCTATGGGGCAGGGTGAACATCTAGCAGCCACTGGGCATATGAGCCACTGCCTCACGTGTTAACTTTGCCCTAAGTGGGATAATGCTGCCCAAAGTGAGATAATGTCTCATCTGGCTGCACCCTTTGTCACCCCCTCCACTTCCCTTTAAGGGCAAGAGTGAGCAAGGGGATGACAAGGCTTTACTGTCAGCAGGGATGCCTTACCTACTGGAAGCAGTGATCTCAAACCTGCCGAACTGCCACGTATTAGATTGGCCTCATCCCCATGCTGAAGACTTGCCTTTTCCTGCAGCATATAAATCACATGCATGTGTGAGATTAGATGCTCTTGGCCCTGTTTCCATTTGATGGAGCTAGGAGTGCTGCACACATATACAGGCTAGTGTGCTGTAGTCACTCCAGCAGTATCTCCCCACCAGGAGGAAGTGTAGCACAAACAAGCAGCTATCAGGGTGCCTGCATGTGCAGGACTTTCTTGGTCTTCCTGTGAAGTAGGATGGGAGTGGGCTGGTAGCAGGTGGTTGCATATCCAAGCGTGGGAAAGCTGTTCTTGCAGCCACTCCAACCACTCTGAGATTTCCAAAGAAAAGGCTCAAAGGCTGATGCTCACTAGCAATCTAGCACTGCTTGGATCACTATCTAAAGTGTGAAACTTGAGGCATCTGCGAGTGTTTTCAGATGCGACGGTGGTCGGCTTTAGTGCACTTTAGCATGCTTTACTCCAAAGGCCACTGTCACAGTCAAAAACACTTGCCATATGTTAGCATGGGATGGATTTCGACCATGGTGGTGGCTAGCCTGGGCTGTGACTCAGGGAAGTCCCTGGGCTAGCCACCACCATAGTCGTAATCCTGTTGTCCAACCATAAGTAAAGCAGGCTTTCACATTTGAAAACCTGTTTTACTCACTACGGTCCCTAGTGGCCGGGGGAGGGGCCAGGTGCCATGATGGGTTACTGGGTGCAGCATGGGGGTGGGGTCACATGGACACAAGTCCGTCCAACTTCTCATGTTCCCTGGTGGCCAGACTCCCATCATGTTAGTTCTGTTGGAATGTAAGGACTGTGAGATCATTGCATTGATTTGCCCAATGCAGAGTTTACAGAAGAGTGTGAGTAGTTAATCATCAATAAGCAGGTAGGAAGCATACTTAAGATTAAGTAGCTTTATTAAGAAATACATGTAGGACAGGAAAGGCCTACATCTATACTAAGTCCTAAGACTAGGTGTGTTCAGAAGGGAAGTAGGAAGCTCTCTGAATATCTCTCAGGCACAAAGAGATAAGAAACATCCTGGGGAGAGGAGATTAACCAATCAGGTCCTAGCAGGAGTAGTACAGAGTGGATGGGGGAAGGGTTCCCTGATCTGACTGTTCTACCCCTGCTGTTTCTAGCAAACAAACAGGTTGAAGTGCTTAGGGGAGATGTAGCCAAAGGAATGTATTTCCAACAAGTTCGGGGGTCTGGCTGGATCCTGGTGACAGTGACAGTCACACTCCAGACTGAGTAAGTCCGTGGTGGCACTTTGGTGCCACCACATTAGAAAACACACTGTAGCTACCCAGGGCCTCGATACCATACAGTCAATCCATTCCTAGCTCTCCTCCTCACCTTCCTGTCTCTCTCTGTATTTCTCCACTTAATCTTTCCACTCCCTTTCCCTGCCCAAAGCTAATTTTCCTTTTTCTAATGGGCAAGTCATTGTGTGTGTCTCCATCAAACATTTCTATGTTAAGTGAGATCCACACCACCACTTTGCAACAGGCCTCAACTTCCCTTGATCCAACGCTGTCCCTTCTATTATGCCCATGAGACAGAAGAACACAAAATGTGACTTCAAGTCCTATCTTATAGGTAGCAGTCCTGCCCTGAACAGACATAGGTTGCACAAATTCCTAGACTCTCAACATAGCAGCCTTTGCTTTATTAGAGATTCTGGCCTCCGTGCAACTGTCCAGTCAATTCAGGAGGCATCGATCAACAGGAATTAACAAATATACAGTCCACAGTCTGCAACTGCCCATGGGATACTTAATACATGGTGAGCAATGGACAACTGATTTTATTGTCCAACTGGATTTGCAGTGAAAGAAAAATAATGTTGCCAAAAGCTGTACTTTAGCAAATCAGATCTTGCAACAATGTTCTAACCTTTTTTCTTTGCTTCTGATAATTCAAGTGGCACAAGCCCAAGATACAGAATTTTTGTTTGCTTGGTGACCAAATGTCCTGTCGTACCTGGAGGATCAATCCCAGCTGGAGGTCAGACTGAATTAATTCCTAATGCCAAAACCCAAGCACCCTCTGACAGTTAGGGTAGCCGAGGCGTCTGAAATTCCATTATCTCCCTCACAGTGGTGACTTGCAGGAGATGGAATAACTTTTTCCCTGGCCTGTTTTCAATGGCAACAGTTCAGGTTTTAAATGCTTAGATGGGTCTTCAATTTAAAATGTGTTTTCCAGACTTTTGGATAGATTCAATCCTAAACCAGTTCATTAAAAGGCCACTTCTTGTGAACCTGGTTCGCACCCCTCTCAACAAAGAGCAGTGCCACCATCACATCTCAATGCAGTCACATGATGCACTTACCACGCCTTGGGTAGCCTCCCCCACTTCAGGCAGCCTTACCACCTGATATGCAGCCACCAGATGTTCCCACTGCTGCACTGCAGGGCAGGCAGCTGGCTACTACGAGCTGCATCCTCTCAAAAAGAAGGGTGGGGGGAGCTGAGGATGCAGTACATAGTAGTCTTATTCAAAATCAGGTAAGGCTGCCCAAGGCACAGTAGCTCAAGTGCCCCGTTGCTGTCTTTTCCGGCGTGCAGCAACATCCACTGTGGGGCTTTGAGCAGCGGCCGCTAGCTTCAATCCCACACAGCCACATCATGACCAGGGGTGGGATAATGGTTGGGTCGGGGGAGAGAGGCATGGACGCAGTGCATAGTAGCTTTACTCAAAATCAGGTAAGGCTGCCCAAGGCACAGTAGCTCAAGTGCCCGGTTGCTGTCTTCTCCGGCGTGCAGCAACATCCACTGTGGGGCTTTGAGCAGCGGCCGCTAGCTTCAATCCCACACAGCCACATCATGACCAGGGGTGGGATAATGGTTGGGCCGGGGGAGAGAGGCATGGACGCAGTGCATAGTAGCTTTACTCAAATTCAGGTAAGGCTGCCCAAGGCACAGTAGCAGGGCTAGGATCCCATCTGTGCGGCTGATGCCTCAACCCGCTTTACACTGTAGTAATAGGCATGACAGTGGCCTGCCCATCCGGCTTCCCCACGGGGTGTGTGAAGGGGACTGTCAGCTCTGCTCCCCATGCTGGTCCCACAGTGTGGTTGGCTGAACTTCCTGACACAGGCCTGTGTGGATATCGGGCCTTCCGTAACTCATGTGGTTGCACCCTCTGTGATAAGTGGCAATGTGTTCCCCTGGTTAGTTGACATACAGTAGGCCTTACTCTTCAGAGGCCTCTCTAATTATTTTTAAACACATTAGGGCTGGATATGCGCCCTGTCAGGCCACCTATAGAGTGGGCAGGGGAGGGGACCTGAAGACCATCAGACATAGGATGGGGAGGGCTAGAAAGTATGCTACGTAGTGTTGTTGCTCCTGCTGCATGGTGCTCCACTGCTTCTCCAGCTAAGCCAGGCTGGAGAATACAGATTCTCCAGCTGTATTACACGCTCATGCATGCCACTGTCTGTGACCGTGCTCAGAACCAGAGGGCCTGCTGGGGTTAGGAAAATACACACAGTTACACCCTCTCTGTGCTGCAGCATGCAATGGTTTTTACTCAATAGAAGATCCTTTCTCATAAGCTTTAATGTCTGAAACAAAGTTTTTGGATTTTGGAGACATTAGGGCTGGAGTTTCAGAAATGTTCAGCTATTGTTGGGGGTGTCTAGTTAGAGGTGTGTGTATGTTCCTATTTATCAGGGGTGGGGGATTTTTTCCCTCCTGGGAGCCACTTTGAAATTTGTCCAAGCTCCAAGGGTCACATAGAAGTTGGGGGTGAGGGTGCTTAATGGGGGCACTCAAGAAAAGGAGGGCCCAGATAATGGATTTGTGCCATGGATCTGTCCCCTACCCTTGTGTGCATGCCCTCTTCTCTGCTCTCTTACCTTGAGCTCAGTTTTTTCAGTGCTTGGAAGTAGGATAGGAACTGGATCCAATGGCCAGATCCAGGGGTTGCATAAAAACTTGCCACAGGCTGTCTTGGGCCCCTGGGCCTATATAGGAAGTGAAGGTATAGATTTGTGTACATACCAGGCATTCAAATATGCACATATTGTTTGTATATACATACTAGGGGTGGGAATTCCGGTTCTCATGAGATCCAATATTGCTGGTATTTGGGTGTATCGGCTTAACCCAATAAATCTGATATTTACCTATACCGGCATACCCGATTTTTAATATTGGCCGCGGTACCTGATTTTTTACATTGCTGCCATTGATGTCAATAGCTGCAATGTAAAAAATCTGGTACCACGGCCAATATTAAAATCCGGTTTGCTGATATTGGTAAATCTGGTACCTGAGAGATCCAATACTGGTACATCTGGTATCTGGTATTCTCTCTGGTGTTCCACCCCTAATAAATACACATCCACACACTCACAGACATACTCACATGTGCCTTAGTATATGTAAACAAAGATACTATGTTATGAAACCAGAAGATAGATAAAATTATTGTCCATTTCTTAATTTCAAGCATTTATTACAAATACACAATTTTGACATGGACATAACTTCTTGTGGGATAAGTGATGTCTTTTGGAGGCAGAGCAGACCTCTCTAGCAGAAAGGTCATCCATTCATTTGTGGTATCACACTTTCTTGGAACTTGACTTCACAGCTCTGAAAAGATTTGGGCTGAAGCCCAGCCTGCCCTTGAACACTAGACACTACTGATAGGTGGAATGAATTTTTCATGTAGTTAACTTCTGGCTCTTACACAACTGGAAAATGAAATCTATATGTGGGTCACAGTTTACCAGGAAGGAAGGTATTGTTTGGAAGTATGATTGCTGTGTTCCAAGAGGTCCAGCGGGTCTCTAGTCTCCTGACTTAGTTTTATCTCTCCTAGAGTGTAAATCTAATTAAGCAGGATGTTTAAGTTCAGACCACATGCTTCCAAAGCAGCCACTAGAGATTTCACATGCAAAGTCAGAAAGTCCATCTTTTTTTTTAATTTCAGTCAGATAAGACTTGCCTTTAATCCCTCAAATAAAATTTCCTCCCCCTCAAAAAAGCCCTTTAAACAAAGCCCAAGCAATCTTGTTTTTCTTTTATTACAATTTCACTTTATTTTTCTCTTTCATTGAAGCCCTAAAGAATGAAACATTGAAGAAACAAAATCTCTCTTGTTATGGTTGCCTGGTACTGAATTTAATACCCATTTGCAGAGGTACTTCTTTCTCTTAAAGGATCATGTTTGCCTTTAATTAAGGAGAAAGGATGTGTATGATGTATTACCAACTCTATCTGATCGCTGTTGTTTGATCCCATCCATTCAAGTATAAATGCTTTTTCCTGTCTGTTCAGACACTAAATCAATGGGACAAATCTGAAGGTCTAATGCAAAGCTTGCTTGCTTATGTTTTCTATTCTTTAAAGAGTATATTGAAGAATAAAAACGATAATACTCTCAGTTGATCTGCTTAGGCCTTCATTATTTGACATGCATGCCATGATCAAGGTTGATGCTATAGGCAAATCAAAAAGCCTTTATAATTTTATGCAAACATCGACATGAAGAGAACATTTAATTGCATGGTTAAATATAATAGGTGAAATCCTAGCTCCACTGAAGTTAGTGGCAAATTTACCACATGTTTCAGTGAAGTCAGATTCTACCCTGAGCTTCTCTTGAGGATCATTAAAGCTAATTACCTGGCACGGCAAGCACTGCTGCAATGGAAGTATACAAAAGTTGAATTGTAGAAAATGCATTTTATTTATAAACCATGTTTTCTCACAAAGAGTTAAATGAGACGTGTTTGACAAAGTGTTGAATTCATACTTCTGACTAAAGAATGGCAGGTAGTTGCAATGCTGCAAGAAGGCGCTCCAAGCAAGAACTATGTCTCTTAGATACTCCTCGAAGCCTCAGTTTCCCCAGGTCCCTCCTCTGCTGGGAGACTTTGCTCTGACATACCATTCTAAGATGTAGCATGCGCCCTGCTCTCTAGTCGCCACATCTGTTAGACAGACTGTGGAAGTGGGGACTAGGGATGGGCAAACGCGGTTCGGATGTTTGGAGTTCGGACCTAATGGTTCGGTCTTGTTCAGATGAGTTTGGATGGGTTTGGGGGCGGGAAAACCGTCTTTCCAGGGCCACAATTAAGGTTTTAGTTTCTATTTCATTTTGGTTTCACTATTTTTGAATGTTTGGTCAAGTTTAGCCAAACTGAACTCGGTTGAACCGAACCATCGAACCTGAACTCGGGTTTCGAACCGAACAACCGAACATCCAAACCGCGTTCTGTTCACCCATCCCTAGTGCGGACATGTCATGTCTATACAAACTTGCTGCTCTGAATGGAACTGGGGACTTAATTCCCAGTTTCTCTCTTTCATGGACGTGCAGGACTAGGTTGGAAGTGAGCTCAAGTGTCGCAAAACACCAAGGCCTCAGTCTTGTGAAGGGTATAGGAGCCTGTACTGTACACAAAAGCTAAAATTAATATTCAATTCCATACTTCTGAATATCATTTTCATATTCAGACAGCCACTGAATAGCTGAATGCACTTTTCACACCAAAATGATGCATGTATAGTTGTTGATTTTTATATTTTGTTTGTTATTTTGGTCCCTTCTGTCATTATCCCCAACAAGCATAGAGACTCTCTCTGTCATGTCATTTTCACCCAGGAACAATGCTTTGTACAGTCAAGTTTTGCATCATAGTGACTGCATATACATAGGATGCAGCCTGGTTTGCACCCACAGAGGAGATACCATGGCTATGCACAGGCCAGTGATGTACATTATAGAGCTGAAACAAAAACAAAAAACTCTGTATGTGCTGTTTCAGACAGAAACATATTTTTCACCTTGATTCGCATGAGGAGGAAATCGACCAGTTTTTTCATTGTTTTCTGTGATTGTCCACTATTTTCTGCATTTCAATAATTCCTGGTAATTTCTAGTAATTTTTAGTAATTACTGGTATTTTCGATAATAGCTGAAATTGAAATATGACAGGTAATCACAGGTGCTGATACCAATAGGACCAGAAGTGTGGAAGCAGAAAATACCAACAAATGGCTGAAAGCCATAGTGACCAAAAGGTCAGTATTTCCCAATGGAACAAGAGCACCTGCTCTCGCTTCAGGCCTAATGTACAATACAACTGAAACAAATTGCTTGAGAAAATACTAAATTTGACAAATTCAGTCTATTTGAATAGTTTCAGACAAAACTGGATACAAAGTACAGTTCCCTTCCTATCTGTTTCCTGAAACCAATATTCATTGCTCAGCCAAACCATTGTGAAATAGCACTAAAGAGTACCAAAAGAAAGAAACGACTACCAAAATACTGTAGTGACCAAAATACTAAAATGAAAATTTCCATCATAGTTCACAAAATTTTGCTTCCATTAAAATTTTAATACTTTGTTCATGTCAGAAATGCATTAATAGAATGTTGATATTTTTGAAAATTTGTGCAACAAGTTGAATTTTTGAGGAAATTGCAGGGGGTGAATGAATTTTGTAGTAAGTAAATAAATTTTATTGACAGGCACTAGCTTTCACTATGGCCCCACAATTTACATATACACAATTAAAACCAAACAAAGAAAAACACTCTTACAACAAAGCCTTGCTCCTTGACATATCACCAGCCCACTAACATAACAATTGAAAGAGCAAAAGGCAAATTTCTAAACAGTTTCCTAAAAGATACAAGTTAATTATCTGGAAGAACACTATGTTTCTATACACATAACATCACATCACATATGTCAATTTAGGCCTCTTTTGTTTGTATTGTAATCCCATATTGCTTGCATCAAAGGGGTCAACCCCCTAATTGAAACTAGGCGCACAAGGCAAAACCATTTCACCACAATTTTCCAATAGTGGCCTCAATAGCCTGTCTATAGAGAAAAGGATACCTGCACTGGGATGAGAACCTGCTTCGTCCAGGCTCATCCCTATCCTATCATGTATCGTCTGCTCTAATTTTAAAAGCGAGCTGCACAAAGGTGGCAACAGTGACTGAATTTTGTAAATAATTTTGGTTATTTAAAACCTGGGCTTCTCTCCCCCCCTTAGTTTCACTTTCATAAAACTTTCACATCTAGAACTGCCTGAGCCGCTTACCGTTTAAGTAATTAAATTATTTATTTATTTATTAGCTAGCAAAATAACCAGAGAAGAAGGAAAAGAGGAAAAGCCCATAGATCCTGTAGACGGGGGCTTGCCATGGGCGACATTGTGCTACAACTTTTTAAATGGGGGCAATGACACCCATGACTTTTGAGAACGGTAGGGGTGGGTAGACAGGGCTACGACTAGGGAAGGGCAAACAGATCGCGGTTTGAGTTTGGTCATTTGGTTCGGTCCGATTCAGTTCGGCCATTCAGTTCAGCTGTTCAGTTTGCTCGCCGCGTTCGGGTTCGGCCGTTCAGTTCGGTCGTGTTCAGTTTGGTTTGGGCGTTCAGAAAAAGTATCGCGAGAGCCCGTGATCGTGCCGGAAACTGGAAATTCAAGTGCACGTGGAGCTTGTGTGGGTGAGAACTTGTGTGTTGTGACTGGCTGGGTGTTCGGTTGTGATTTGTGTGTTTTGGCTGTGTGGTGTGTGTTGGTTTTGGATTGG
>QEPC01005090.1:313312-356441 GCA_003113815.1 Sphenodon punctatus | reverse complement strand
CCTTGCAGATTTACATCCCATTAGTGACTCTCAGCTCTGGGCTTTGTTGCCAGAATTCGATCTCTGACCTTGGTCATATTGACCATATACATCCCCCCTAGTAATGCAGGTTCATTCAGAAGGATTTCGTGGGATAACCTGGAATCTCTCCTGGAGCAGCATAGCCCTAAGAATTCTCAGGCCCTCTTTGTACTAATGAGGGATTTTAATGCAAGGCTGGGGGTCAACCATTCGGCCATGAATCCCTATGCTAATTTGGTTACAGATGATCCATTTGGCCTCCTTAACCCCAAGAAGTCCAAGGACTCTCAGATCAATTCCTCAAGGATCAAACTTGCCAATTTAGCAATTTAGTCCTTCGATTTATATACTCTAAATGGATCCAGATTTAATAACTCAGAGGGAGAATTCACGTATCTGGGACCTTTGGGGTCCAGTGTTGTGGATTTTGCTCTGGTGACTCCAGCAGTGTTACCTTATCTCCTGGATTTCACAGTGGGTCAAGGGTTAGTTGGTGATCATCTCCCACTATCCCTCTCCCTAGGTTTGGATTATCGTAGCCCAGGTGACGTGCAGCCCTCGGACTTGGAGATCTCTCGATTAGTTATATTGAGGGCTCCGCATTGGGGTGACTCCCTGGAGGTTAACATTGCTGGTTACATCAATCAGCTCTCTGTGCAGCAAATTAGAGAAAGTTTGCTCTGTTCTACTAAGCCGGAGGAGACTTTGGAGCTATATGATCTGCTCAACGCAAAATTGTCTGAATTCCTTCAAACACAGGTGGCAGCCACCCGGCTTTTTGGCTCCGGGAATGGGAGTTAGTGGTTGGATAATGAATGCAAGCGGGCACGTGCCAAAGTGAATCAACTTTACCGTAGGTATAGGAGGGAATCAGCTCATAATCCTCCTATAGACTATTTGGATGCCAAAAGATCCTACGGACAACTGGGAAAAAAAGAGGTTATTTAGGGAAAGGCAGTGATCAACTCTCATTCAGGCAGTTGACCAAAAAGACTCCCCAATTCTGGCGCTTAGTAAATTCTTCAACTTGCAGGATGGGGAGACCAGTAGTCAGTACTATCCAGCCATCTACATGGGCCGAGTACTTTCGTAATCTTTTTGGCAGGCGAGCAGATGATTCCCTGCCTTCCCAGTGTGACAGTGGCTTGGATTACCATCCATGGCCACCTGTGCCAGAGCCAGAGATAGAGGAGTTGATAGATTCCTTCCGCAACTGGAAGGCCCCAGGCCTGGACTGAGTACACATAGAATTTTTGAAAGCCCATAAGTCATGGTGGGTTCCTCTTTTAGCTAAGCTTTTCACTACAATCAATCATATAGGAAGGATTCCCACTCAGTGGTCCAAGGCAATAGTGATTCCCATCTACAAAAAAGGACAGCACTAGGACCTGGCTAATTATCATCCGATCAGCCTCCTTTGCATAGTTGGGAAGGTATATGCAAAAGTTCTTCTTGCAAGACACATCCTGGACGAGCCAGGAAAAGATCATTCATGCAGAGCAAGCTGACTTTCAAGCAGGTCGCTCTACTTGAGAGCATTGTTGCTTGTTGGATTATTTAGTCAGAAAGTACCTGGCCCAGAATCACTCCTTTTTTGTGGCCTTCTTAGACCTGAAGGCCGCGTTTGATTCCCTAGATAGAGATATACTCTGGGACAAGCTTAGAAGGTCTACGATAGATGGAAGGCTTCTGTGGCTGATCCAATCCTTGAACTCTGACTCCTCCCTCGTGGTAAGGGTAGATTTAGATGGCCATGTGACAGACCCAGTTCCCATCCAGTGAGGCATCAGACTGGGTTGCGTCCTCACACCGGCTCTTTTTAACTTCTACATAAATGACAGTATTCCTGAAATGTCTAATCTGGTACATTTTCCTCCCAAAGTTGCAACTAGGTCTGTAGGGTGTCTTTTGTACGCCGACAATGTCGCCCTCCTTTCTCAAACCTGTATCGGACTTATGAGACAGATGCGGGCCTTCTCGAACTACTACAAATCCAATAAACTAACAATAAATTACTCGAAATCCAAAGTCCTGGTATTCACCAATAGAAGGAAGGTTTACAGTTGGGAGATAGGGGACCACACAATTCAACAAGTGACCTCCTACCGGTATTTGGGACTGCTTTTTCATAAATCTGGTAGCTGGAGGGAACATGTTTCGGAGGCAATTCTGGCAGTTAAGGGCCCTCTGTATGCCCTACTTAGCTTTTTTACCAGGCAGGGCAGAGATTCCATCTCTTCTGCCTTACAGGTATTTAACTCTAAAATTGGTGGGCAACTACTATACGGAGCCGAATTGTTGGCCGTATTATACGCCCACCGATTAAATCCAGTTCAGGCCAAATTTCTCGCAGTCTTACTTGGCAATCCAATTGGTATTCCCCAAGCCATGCTCCAGTTGGAACTAGGACAGAAAGGCTGGGTCCAACTGTTGGAAATACATTCCTTTGGTTGCATCCCCCCATAGCACCTCATGCTGTTTGTTTGCTAGAAACACCAGGAGTAGACAGACAGATCAGGGAACCCTTCCCCCATCCTATCTGTCCTACTCCTGTCAGGACCTGATTGGTCAATTTCCTCCCCCAGGAGATTGCTCATCTCTTTGTGTCTCAGAGAGATTCCTTCCTCCCTCTTGAACACACCTAGTCTTAGGACTTAGCATAGATGTAGGCCTTTCCTATCCTACATGTATTTCCTAATAAAGCTACTTAAGCTTAAGTATGCTTCCTGCCTGCTTATTGATGATTANTATTGATGATTAGCTACTCACACTCCTCTGTAAACTCTGCATTGGGCAAATCAATGCAATGATCTCACAGTCCTTGCATTTCCAACACCAACTAGCCATTGAATCCGCCTTAAAATTCTGGTGGAAAATTCACTATGTCTATACCTCTGAGCTTATTAGAGAGATGCTGAAGAATGCATGGGCCAGTTCCTGGCAACAGAAAATTTACTCTTATCTATGCTCCATAGGACTCAGTTGAGTACCTGGGACACAAAACAACAGGAGCGATTTGGAAAGAAATCCAGATAAGAGCAAATGATATTAATAGGCAGACAGAAATAGCCAATATTAACTCCTCTCCTCATGTTAGCTCATGTTAGCTCCTCATGTTAGCTCCTACTTGACATGTGCCCCTATCACAATTAGAGCAAAGAGGCTCATCTTTAGGGCCAGTGCAAATTCCCTCCCCTCCAGGGTTCTCAAGGGGTGGACTCAAGGAATTTCCTTCTTGGACAGGGTATGCCCATTCGACCATTCTGCGGTCGAGACAGTTTCCCACTTTTTTTTCTAATGCCATCACTATGATTCCTTGAGGGAAAAATAATTGCTGCCATTTATCCAAAGGTTTTCAAATGTTTCAACAGAGTTCTTGTTATGTTTATTGTTAACTAGCACTTCATCTCAGGATATAAAAGATACTGCATCCTATATTACGCAAGCTGTCAACTGCAGGCAAAATTTTCTGGACTTCAAGGATATCACTGGTAGATGTTGTTTGTCTCCTTGAAAGTCCTTACTACTAGTTTTCTTGGACTGTGAAGTCCCCTTACTGTATTGCTAATCGGGAAAGGACAGATAAAGTTTCCACCCAGTTTATTAGTCATGTTTAATAGTATATATGTTCCAGTTACGGTGGAATCCAGTGAGTGAGTGGTAGTGCTGGGAATAAGATGGTCTATCTGCTATTGCCTCATGCCTGCTCCGATCCCTTGACCAAAGAAGCATTTCAAGTCTCTTATATTTAAAAGGCAACCCCTTGGGTACTCCCGCCCTTAATTTAGAGACCCATTTACTTACAGGGGTTAAGTGCTGCCGACACAAGCCCCAAGAAAGGCAAGGCCAAATTTTCATTTATACTTGCCCACCACCAGGGGCCAAGTACTGCCACAACAAGCCCCGAGAAGGGCAAGGCATGCTCCTTTTCCTTGCTATATACAGGGGTTAAGTGCCGCCAACACAAGCCCCGAGAAGGGTAAGGCAGTTCTTAGGGATGGGCGAACAGATCGCAGTTCGGGTTCGGCCATTCGGTTCGGCTGCGTTCGTTTCGTCCGTTCATTTCGGCCGTTCGGTTTGGCTGTGTTCAGTTGTCCGTTCGGTTCGGCAGTTCGGCTAGTTCGCTGAGTTCGGGTTTGGCTGTTCGGTTCGGCCGTTCTGTTTGGCTGTTTGGTTAGGCTGTTCGGCTATTTGGTTCGGCCGTTCGGCCGCTCGGGAAATGTTGTTATGAGTGTTTTTTTGTTTTTTATACGGTTTTTTGGTTTTTTATTGGGTTTTATATGGTTTTCTTTTGTTTTTTATTTGGTTTTTTGTTTTTATATGGTTTTTTAAAATCTAATATTATATATATCTATCTACACTAAATCTAACTGCTATTAACTATTCTAAATGCTATGAACTAATTGAGGGGGGGGAGGGAGGAAGGAAGATTGAACACAGGGAACACAGGGAGGGGTAAAAACAAAAAATAACACCTAGATCTATCTAAGCTAAGTTAAATACATGGTTAAGGAAGTAGATGGGTTGGATGGGTGAAATAGGAGGAGGATTGCAATGGGTTGAGGAGAGCAAAACTGCTGGGAGAGGGAGCCTTCTGAAATGCCTGCTGTTCAGGAACAGTGACTAGCTCAGAAGGTGTTGGGAAGGGGGGGAGGTTGGGCAGGCTGGCTGCTACTCCAAGCCTCTCCACACCTGGTGCCTGGACGTCTGCTCCTCAGCTGACTCCGCCTCCCTGTCAAGTTTTGCCTTCCAGTGACATGTTTTTGCCACCCGAACTCACCCGAATGCGATCCAAACTGACTGAACTGTTTGGTCATTTCGACGTTTGGAATCAAGTTTGGTTCGGTCAGTTCATGTTCGGATTCGGGTTCGGGTTCATTCGTCCGAACAGGCTGAATTCGGGCCGAACTCCGAACTTCCGAGCCATGTTCGCCCCTCCCTAGCTACAACTCCTGTGAGTAACTGCATCTGAACAGCACACGCTGCCCTCTTTGCTCTTGGCTCCAACTGTAAGCAGTGTGTATGTGCTAGAAGCAGACAGAGTGCCTCAGGCGCAGTTACTGTCATAGGCCAGAGGGAGGTCAGCATTTTCGGTGCAGGGCTACTGAGGTCAGTCAGGGTTCCTATGGATAAGAACAAATCACTCACATACACTCATGCTTTTGCAGACCTTCCAACAACAGTGGGAAAGCGTCTCCTAAGGCTGAAAAGGGATTCTGCGGTGTGTTAATTCTCCTCTATTAATCCCTATAGCTGCAGAAAGAGCAAATGTTTCTTTCCCAGGGGAGTGGTTGGAGAGTGTTGAACATATCTTACAATTCCCAGCACTGTGCACAGGTGGAATTTAGCGTCCTTCTGGTGCGTAACTGCTTACTTGACACTGAGGAAGAAGTAAAATGTCTATCAGAGACCGCAACAAAGGAGTCACAGCATCTGGTGGCCTTGCTCAGCTCTGTGATCAGATAAGAACCCAACCATCACTGCAATTATTGCAAGATTACGTAAGACAGCAGGAAACGCAAACAGAGCTCTTTAATGAACAGCCTCAGCAGAACTCTCTACTTTCTCCAGTTCTTAGTATTTTACCAGGTGCTCATTTGAATAAATTAGGGGAAAACAAATTGATTAATAAGACATGTTTATTTCATTTAACAGATCTAGTAATTGCAGCTGTGAAAGCTTGGGAAAAGTCTGCCTGGTACAGGTTCTCTGTTTTCCTTTTCAAAACGCTCCTCGCTGAGTCCTGACTGATTTATAGTGAGAAATGGAGAAAAAGATCGAAGTTCATATGCTGGAAGCTGAGTTTCTCAAAGTTAGGGGATAACCAAGGACAGAGGCAGGTGGAACAGCCCATCTTGTAATGGGATCAGACCTCAAGAGCACATTACACCAGCACATCACAGTTTACGCTCAGTTCAGTTCAATTTTATTTGGAAATCAGTTTTTGCCATTTAACAATTCCATATGATAAATTATACAAATACAGATATAAATCTTCAAACAATGAGGAAGTCATGTCTACAACATTAGGCTAAAGTACTAACAATGAAGCAATATTAAAACCAATTGAAAATTAATACTAATACTAAAACAAAAGGGGGAAAAACACACCTAAATTATGTAACTTTCCCAGTTAAGAAGGGAACAAAAGGTCCAAGCTCACAGTCAGTACTCAGCAGCGGAAATTTTACCCTTATATTACTAAAAGGAGTAAAGCTTATTAGAACTAACTAACTAACTAACTAAATAAATAAATAAATAAACTGAAAATAAATCTTTCTGTAGAAACATAGTCCAACCAAGATTACGTCTCAGACTTTTCATCCCCCCTAACTACATAAAAACAGCATAATGCCTCTGCTTTCAAAGCAAAGAAAGCTAGTTTTTGTAGAAAAGAAGCATCTTCTTGCTGGATAATCCAGACCATTTTCTCAATGTTAGAATAAGCATTGAGGAAAGGCGGACGAGGTGACATATACTCCAAATGGATAACTTTAAATAAGGGACATTCCAACAGGTAGTGTGGAGTATCTTTAATAGTGTGCAAACATTGAGGGCAAAACCTTTTGTCTCTAGGAATCCCTAACCTGCGACACTCCAACGAAGGCATTTGTTCTAACCGAAGTCTAGTCATAGCCAAGTGAAGATGCCATTTAAGATCAATTTCCAAATATTTCTCCATGCCCCACTCATATAACATATGGGGTATTTTCAGACGTGACGGGGTGGCTTTCGCCCTGTCATGGAATCACCCATTTGATTCCCAACCGGAATCCCACCTTCACAGCCAGCAGACGTGCCGGACGATCCCTGCAGGGAATCTGGGGGGGGCGGGGCTGCGCGGCACAACATGCAGCCGCACAGCCCCGCCCCCTCACACTCCCCCCGGCCACCCGCTGTCCGGGAGATGGGCGGGTGCAGCGGCCAATCTGGCCACTGCGTCCAATTCCAACCCGTGGTCTAGGCCACGGCCCAGAATCGATGCCGATAAAAGACATTACCAGCCGCTGATTCCAGGCCATGGTTCAGCTAACCACGCTTTTGGCCCTGGTTCCCGGACAAGGGCCAAAAGCATGGTTATTTTGATTCCCACCAGAGGTTCACTCTGGTGAACCTCTGGCGGGACTCAAACAGACATTACGGGACCATTCCCCACCATAGGGTATTGTTTGTGGTTGAGCATGATCTCGTAACGTCTGAAAATACCCATAGAGTGGGGCAATACAATAAAAATGAATTGCAGTTCAATCTTTTTGCTTGGCATTATCCCAGCAGTGTTGAGAGAGAAAAAATCTTTCCTTCCCATTAAAAAAAAAAAATGCCGATCCCCTGCTAAATAATCTCTCATCCCAATTGTCCTAAGAGTATAGGAAACAAAATGTAACCATGGGGCCTGGCAAGCTGGAACCAAACTCGAATCCTCTAGTAAACACATTTTTAGCAGGCAAAGGGGAGAATAAGTTAAAACCCTAAACCAATAGTTTAGGACATGAATGGTGAGAATGGTAGAAATGTAATCCATTCCCAATTCTAATCTTTAAAAGACAGTGGGGTTTGAAAAAGACATTTTGAAAATGGAGCACAAAAACTTCTTTTGAGGTAGCTCCAAATCTTCCTTAGCTGCCATGCCCCAAACGTCGGTTCCATATAAAATCAGGGATCTAATTATGGTTTCATAGACTTTTACTGAGGCCTGAATAGATCTTTTGGCCATGGCACCATGAAATCATCTAATGTCATGAGCTGTTTGATATGCTTTAGACTGGGCTATTGTCAAATTCTGCTTTCATGATAAGTCCATATATAGGCACAAACCCAGGTATTTATAGTTATTAACCCTCTCAATTTTGGAATCTCCCATAAACTAGGAACACCTCTTGATCCCAGAACCCCAGGCCATTATTTTGTTTTTTGTACAATTTACCTTAAGTTTGTTAAAAGAACATAGTTGTTCCAATTTTTTAAGAGCTCTTTGTAGACTTATCGGAGTTCTTGAAATAATTGCCACATCATTAGCATACATCAAAATTGGGATAAGGATAGCCAACAGATTCGATAGATGAAATCAGTCATCTGCCCTATGATTTCATTTACATAAAGATTAAATAGCAGAGGGGCCAATATGCTCCCCTGCCTTACACCCTGGCATGTACAAAACCTGGGAGTCAGCTCATCTGGAAGACCCCAATGAACCCAAGCCCAGGTATGTGAATAATAAGCTTGGATTAGTTTAAGCAAAGGGGGATCACGCCCCATTGAGCTCAATTTTCCCCAGAGAATCCCTTGGTCAACCAAATCAAAAGTCACACTAAGGTCTACAAACGCTATATAAAGTGAAGTTTTCCTTAGCGTGACGTATTTATACCTAAGAAATTGCAAAGTAAAAAGTTGGTCTAATGTCAAATGTCCTCGTCTGAAACTGGCCTGATATTCATACAGAATATCCCTTATTTGCCTCTACCCAGTCCCCGAGATGACTCAAGATATGACACCCAAACAATTTAGCTGGTATGTTAATTAGACTGATTGGCCTATAGGACTCCGGTTTGTCCCTTGGCCCTCTTTTATAAATGGGGACGATACCTCTTCCCTTCCAGGAATCTGGGACCAATAAAGTATTATGGAATTAAACCAAAAATCTAGGACTGGAATCCACCAGTTAATATTTTGGGTGTACATACAACTCCACTGGAGAACCATCGGGATCTGAAGCCTTGTTTTTCTTTTGTAATTTAATAAATACATTGATGGCCTCTTGAGACATGATAGTGTGACATATCATCAACTAGGGGGAAAAGAACATAATTCCTAAAATCATTCTGATAAGCCCAAAATTGCGCAGAGAACTATCTAACCCAATCATCAGATGAAATACTTGCCTTGACGTTCACTATATAAGTCCTCATACATTTATTAACCAATTGCCAAAAGCTACATGAGTCCTTGGAAATAATAAAAGATCTTAAGTTTATCCACTGTAACTCTGCAAAGGCCAGTTTCTTTTTTCTGAATTAGGACCTTGCAATCTTTTCACAACTCACTATAGCTTGTCAGATCATTCCTATCATTCCCCCATAGGGCCTTTAAACTCCTGTTCAGCATCTTTTTCTTCTTCACACATTCCTGGTCAAACGTGCTTGGCCCATTGCTTCAAATTCTGCAAAGGGACCAAAAAAAAAAAAAAAAAAAGGATTCTAAAATCCCAAATATCTGTTAGACAAGATTAAGAACATCTAGACTTAAGGCTGGAGCCGAACACCTGCTTTCTTAGACCAGATAATTCTTCACCATGGAGTGCAATATCTAAAGTAGATGCTAAATGGGTGTTCCATTTTAATTTCTTATTATAAAAATCTGGGAGTGCCTCATCTCCCCTTCCTGGGACTATCCCATTCCTATTTGTAAGGGTCAATTTATTACAGTCATTTTTAATACCAAAATATAATAATAAAGGGCTATGGTCGCTTTCTGGGTGAACCTCAATTCAGAAATCAGTTATATTCCACAAGTACGATGTGTCTATAAGAATGTAATCTAAAATACTTGAACCCAACTTGGATATGTGCGTGATATCTGAGGCTGACATACTGGAAAATGAACTGTTAACCGTTCTTAAGAACAAAGTAACTAACAGCAGCTGGAGACTAACTCCTGCTAAATTAGGACTAGTACCCTTAAAGGCCGGAGTGTCTATACCATATATTTCATTGCATAATCCTCATTGTCCCAAACTAAGCCGCCCACCCAGGTGTTAAAATCTCCAGCTACAATCAGAATCCCCCTTGGGCTGCCTAATCTAAGATTTTCCAAATATGATGTAAAAAGGTCCCAGTTCTGTATAATAGATTCCTTCAAATTAAGAGGAGGGATATAAACATTAATCAAAATCCAAGGGGGGATAGATGGTATAGTAAGTTCCACCATAAGGAAAAACTTAGCACACAAGTCAAGCTTTTTAATAACCCATCCCGGTCTATTCATGATTAAAATGGTTAATAAACCAGCTCAAGAACCGCCTCCAAATTCTGATGGCATAGGCAGGAGGCTAAAACACGTGAACCTGCAGGAAAACCTGCAGGAAAAAAAGATTCCTCACACCAGGTTTCCGGCAACAAAATAATATCAAAACCCTGGATATAGGTACAAAAAATCCTATCCCCAAGTTCAGTTAACAATCCTGCGATATTAACTGAAACAGATGGGAATTTAAACTGAGAGGCCTTAAACCTGTGATTACTCTGGGTAGATAAAGGGTAATTTCAGACGTGACGGGCCGTTTGGCCCATCACACTGAACCCTGGACCAGGATTCGTCTCGGATCCCGGTCCGTGATCAGACCGTCTGTCCTTCAGACGTGCTGGCCTGATCTCAGAGAGGATTCGGGGGCGGGGTGCTGCGGGGTGTGACGTGTGGCCGCTCGGTCCTGCCCCCCCTGCTCCACCGACCACCTGACCTCAGGGAGATGGGCGGGAGCAGCAGCCAATCAGGCCACTGTGACCGATCCCGTACCGCGGTCTGGGCAATGATCAGGACCAGGGCGAAGTGACAGACGTTACCTCTGCTCTGTTCCTGATCATGTTCCAGCTAACCACAATTCTGGAAGTGAGGCCAGCCTCACCTCCAGAATCATGGTTAGCATTGACCCCCACCAGGTATTCACCGTGGTGAACATGTGGCGGGGCTCTCACAGACGTTTGCGTGATCACAGCCACCAAACCGGATCCATTGTGATTCGGTGTGGTTGATTGTGATCATGTAACGACTGAAATTACCCAAAGAGAAGCCAGAGGAGTTCTCTTTTAAATGTCATAGGGTTTTGATTTCCTAATGAGGGATAAGTGCCATTCACATTTGCATTCGTGACCCTCTGGGTAGCAACAGGAGCCATACCATAATGTTGTGACCCTTGCGGAACCCCCCAACTAATTTGGATCCAGAAATCTAGCCTCTTGCCATTCTTTCATACCCCAGAATATCTTTCCAGGATTCTGAACTTTAGGTGGAGCAGGAGAACCTTCAACTATAACTGGGGTAATAACAGAACCATCATTATAAAGAACCTTAATACCAGGCTCGACCAGAAAAATCAAGTCGGCCTGTCTAATCCTTTGAAGTATTGATTGCATCAGCTGTAAACCTTTTCATAATATTAGCCTGTTCCTCCAATGGAAGCTTGTCAAAAGAAGAGAGCATCTCATCTATTTCTATTCTTCCATCCAAAATCTGTGCTTCCAATTCACTCAACCAATCATAATCTTTTGAATTGAAGGAGTAGGAGACTTCATTTTCCAACTGGGAAGGGGCCGTAGACATCAGAGATTCCTGATTGTGAAAGCGCCTCAAAATTTATCAAAGGGGGGGGCTCTAAATCTTGAGCACTAACAAGCTTACTGTGGTTCTTCCTGCACTGCAACCCTTGCCCCAAAGGTTATGCTTCTAAATTTAAAGGTCATAGGTTTTGAAAACATCTTCTAACCCAAATACCCATCTTTTTGAATTGTGGTTTAACTTTGTAACTCATAACTACATCCCTATGCATTCGAAAGCTGACCATAGCTCTTGCAAAATTATAATAAAGATAGTTGATTTTTAAAATATCAGATTGGGAAAAAGATCTCAGTATATCTTCCTGAAAAGCCCAAAGAAGTGTTTAACTCGTGCTGTATAAGTTAAAAGGCCCCTGGACTTTGGGAAATTTAAAAAGGCCAATTGTCTCTTCACCAAACATAAACTCCATTTTGTGGCTAAGCTCTTTTCTTCTTTAAGAAGGGAGGATAGATCAACATTCCTCTCCTCTATCTTTTGCCTCACAAAAACCCAGGGATCCTGAATAACTGACTCTTTTAACCCCTGGGCAGATACTAAGCAACAATTTTCCAAGGACTGATGCTAGTCAGATATCCAACTGTTCATTTGACACTGAGAATCCATTCAAAAGCATGAAGCCTGTACCAGATACAAAGAAGCCCCTTTATCAGTCTTACTATTCTCTATATGATTTAGGGATGGGCGAATGCAGTTTGGAAGTTCAGAGTTCACCCGAACTCAGTCTGTTCGGACGACCGAACCCAAACCCAAACTGACCGAACCAAACTCAATTCCAAACGTCGAAATGACCGAACAGTTTGGTCAGTTTGGATCGCATTCGGGTGAGCTCGGGTGGCAAAAACGTGTCACTTGAAGGCAAACCGTGACAGGGAGGGGGAGTCAGCTGAGGAGCAGACTTCCAGGCACCAGGGGTGGAGATGCTTGGAGTAGCAGCCAGCCTGCCCAATCACCATCCCTTTTCACCTCAGACCACTGACTTTGCAGTCTGCGATTGGCCACGGACTAGGCTGCACGGAGCCAATGGGGCTTGCGGTGAGACGGGCACAGCAAGAAACAAAACTGATTGCCTCCCCCCTTCCCAACACCTTCTGAGATAGTCTAGTCACTGTTGCTGACAGCAGGCATTTCTGAAGGCTTCCTCTCCCAGCAGTTTTTGTTCTCCTCAATCCATTGCCATCCTCCTCCTGTTTCACCCATCCAACTCATCTATTTCCATCTTATCATTTATTTAGCTTAGATAGATAGATTTAAGTGTTGTTTTTTGTTTTTACCCCTCCCTGTGTTCCCTGTGTTCAATATCCCTTCCTCCCTCCCCCCTCTATTGAACCCTTTCCCTTTCCCTGTATATATATATTCCATCCCTGATTCCCTTCCCCTGTTTTTTTCATTTAGAGTAGGATTACTAGATTTATTTAGGTTTCATTTCAGTTTTGTACCCCTCCTTGTGTTGGTTATGATTCCCCCTCATCCCATATATAGATAGAAAGACAGAGTCGAGATAGTAGACAGTTGTAGGAGTTAGCTTAGTGACAGAGATACAGCGTTTAGTGTTTAGTTTAATTAGGGATGGGCAAACGCGGTTTGGAAATTCAGAGTTCAGCCCGAACTCGGTCTGTTCAGACGACAGAACCCAAACCCGAATCCGAACACAAACTGACTGAACCAAACTCAATTCTGAATGTCAAAATGACCGAACAGTTTGGTCAGTTCGGATCGCGTTTGGGTGAGTTCGGGTGGCAAAAAAAGGGTCACTGGAAGGTCAAACGTGACAGGGAGGGGTAGTCAACTGAGGAGTAGACTTCCAGGCGGAAGTGGAGCGGCTTGCAAGAAACAAAACTATCTGCCTCCCCCCTTCCCAACACTTTCTGAGCTAGTCACTGTTCTTGAACAGCAGGCATTTCAGAAGGCTCCCTCTCCCAGCATTTCCCAGCTCCCCAATCCATTGCAATCGTCCTCCCATTTCACCCATCCAACCCATCTACCCCATATTCTCATTCATTTATTTACTTAGCTTAGATAGATTTAGTTGTTATTTTTTGTTTTTACCCCTCCCTGTGTTCCCTGTGTTCAATCTTCCTTCCTCGCTCCCCGCTCCATTGAATCCTTTCCCTCTCCCATATATTCCATCCCAGATTCCCTTCCCCTGTTTTTTCATTTAGAGTAGGATTATTAGATTGATTTAAGTTTCATTTCAGTTTTGTGCCCCTCCTTGTGTTGTTTGTGTGATCCCCCCATCCCATAGAAGGATAGAAGGATAGAAGGATAGATAGATAGATAGACATTGTAGGAGTTAGCTTCGTGATAGAGATAGCGTTAGTGACTTAGTTTTAGTGTTTTTAGGAGTAGGCCTGTGTACTTTTTAAATAATCCATTTAGTTCATAGCATTTAGAATAGTTAATAGCAGTTAGATTTTGTGTGTGTGTGTGTGTGTGTGTATATATATATATATAATATTAGATAAAAATTTAAATAAAAAACCTCATATTAAAAAAAACCCAAAAAAACATATAAAACCAAATAAAAAACCAAAAAAACATATAAAACCAAATAAAAAACAAAAAAACATATAAAAAACAAAAAAAACAACATAAAAACATCTCCCGAACGGCCGAACCCGAACTGAACGGCCCAACTGAATGGCTGAACCCGAACCCGGTGAAGGAACTGAACCGCCGAACTGAACGGATGACCTGAATGCAGCCAAACCGAATGGATGAACCTGAATCGCGATCTGTTCACTGATCCCTAGTTTTAGTGTTTGTAGGAGTAGGCCTTTGTACTTATTAGATAGAGAATCCATTTAGTTGATAACATTTAGAATAGTTATACTAGTTAGATTTAGTGTAGATAGATATATATAATATTAGATAAAAAAATTAAATAATTAAAAAAAAAAATCTTAAAAAACAATATAAAAACATTATTTTGGAGGGAGAAATGGAGAAGGGAAGGAGAGGCCAGTCTTCTGCCCGTAGGGGAGGCAATGGGGTATGTTCCAGAGACCAAAGGGGCCATGCCAGGGGGGTGGCAGCAGGCAGCAGCAGTAGCCCGAGCACATCACCACACCTCAAACTCAGCAGGCCTGCTTTAGGGCCCCAGGCTTCAGCGGCTCAGTGTCGCCTTCTGGCACTGTCCTCCTCCACTGCTACGCAGGGCACTGGAAGGCCTGAAGGACTTGAAGCTGCATCTGTCTCTGCTGCTGGTGGTGCTGGAGCAGGTGCTGGGGCTGCTTCCGATGTTCCTACAGGGTCACCAATGTCCCCCACTTTTGAGGCAATCCCCAGAAGTCCAGAGCTGGTGGATCCCACCTCGGCTGCTAGAGGCAGGGCCGGATCCCCGGGCAATGGCAGTAGGGAGAGGAGTAGCAGCAGCAGCAGCAACACTAGCAGCTATAGAGAGGGGCACAGGGAGAGTGCAAGCAGCATAGCAGGCATGGGCAGTCTAGCCTCAGGGTCCCAGTACTCCCCTTCACGGGGCATCACTGTGATCAGGGACAGTGAGGAAGAGGCAGACACTAGTGCCACAGAAGAGATGTCTGCAGCTGACATGATGGCTGAGCCTCGTCCCAGAGCTGTGTCACCAGTGCCACCAAGTTCTCCCCCTCCCAGCAGCGCGTCACCTGGGGTGGGCCAGAAGGCATGAGGGGGGAAAATCTTCAGTCTGAGATCATTTTAAGCAGGTGCGGGCAGATGATCCCAGACAGGTGCAGTGCACTGTGTGCAAAAAGGTGGTAAACCATGGGAAGGTGCTCAGCATCTTGGGGACAATGGCAATGGCAAGGCACCTAAAGTCATGCCACAGTGCTCTGCTGCTCAGCGGGAAGTCAGGGGAAGTGGATGCAAGTGGGTTCACGACTGCAACAGTCAGATGCCTGGCTCCTTCAGCGGGCAAGCGTCCTGCACCAGCACTAACTGCTGCCTCTAGCAGCAGGAGCAGAATTCCTCCTGCTAAGGGGACAGAACAGCAGCAGGAGCCTCCCCAGCAGCACTGTCAGTCCACCATGGAGGAGCTGGGGTGGGGGGGATTTGTCAAGGCCATCGGCAGAGCGCCATGGCACTGGCTTCCAAGAGAAAGCGAAGCGCATGTTGGCAGAAATGATTGTCCTGGATGGGCAGCTCTTCTCAATTGTGGAGGACAATGGCTTCCAGCAGCTGATTGGGTTCCTAGCCCCGAACTTTAAGCTCCCTTCCTGCTCCACCCTGAGTTGGACTGTGGTGCCACAACTCTACAGGGATTTGAAGGAGTGGGTGATGGAGCATCTGTCAGGGGCTGGGGGGAGAGGGGCCACTTCACCACTGACCTGTGGTCCTCCAGGAACGCCCAGCATGCCTACCTGGCAGTGACTGCACACTGGTGGCAGGACCCAGAGGCAGCGCTTGGCAGTGGCAGGAGGGCTTCTGAAGCAGGGTATAGGTGGGCCCTGCTTCAGGCACAAGTCATGGACAGCTCCCACACCTCAAGGAACCTCGAGTCAGCCCTGGCCACCATGTTGAGGGAGTGTGTCATGCCAACCACGGCCTTCACCAAGGGGTGTGTGGTCACGGACAACGCGGCCAATATACTAAAGGCAGTCTGTGACGGGGGATTCACAAGCATCCCTTGCGCCGCACACACCCTCCATCTTGTGNGCCTACCTGGCAGTGACTGCACACTGGTGGCAGGACCCAGAGGCAGCGCTTGGCAGTGGCAGGAGGGGTCCTGAAGTAGGGTATAGGTGATCCCTGCTTCAGGCACAAGTCATGGACAGCTCCCACGCTGCTAGGAACCTCGAGGAAGCCCTGGCCACCATGGTGAGGGAGTGAGTCACGACAGGCGTGGCCTTCACGAAGGGGTGTATGGTCACGGACAATGCAGCCAATATTGGGCCAGGCACCCTTAGCTCCCTGGTTGAGTGGGGGAGGAAGCTCATGGGGTTCTTTAACCCGAGCATGAAGGTCAGCGAGTTCTTTCGGGAGAAGCAGGCCTAGCAAGGTTCCCCGGTGCACCAGCTCATCCAATATGTCTCCACCAGGTGGAATTCCACCTTCCTGATGCTCGAGCGGCTTCTTGAGCAGAAGGCCACCCTGCATCAAGTGGAACTGGAGACAGACATTGAGGCACCTCCAGGGTGCAAAAGGGAGGAATGGGAGATTCTCGCTTACACGGTCTTCGTCCTGAAACTGTTCCTGGCCATGACGGAGACCATGAGAAGCTCCACTGCCACCCTCAGCCAGGTGACCCCATTGGTCCATAGTCTCCAGAGGACCCCATACAAGATTCTCGTGGAGTGGGATTGTGGTCCTCCAGGCAGGAAGATCTCCGATGAGGTGCTTGACCTGGCACAGAAGCTGAAGGTGGGACTGAGTGTGAACTTTGATGAGCTCCTCCACTGGGAGGAATATGCTCCACTGGGAGCAACCATGCTGGACCCCAGGATCAAGGGCAGCATGACACATGAGACAGCGGCCTATGCGCTGGTGCAGAAGGTTCGGCAGGCAGAGCAGGCCATGCAGCAGGATGCCCCTGGGGATAGTGGGAGTGGAAGCAGTGACCCCTTCCAGACATCTGGGTCTATTCCTGCCCACAGCCCTAGCAGTAGCAGAAGCACCAGCAGCAGGATGAGCAGCAGCAGCAGGACCCCTACTGCCAGCAACTCCTCCTCTATGCAGGCCACTCTGGGGAGCATGGGACCCAGCACAAAAGGGCAAGCAGCATGGCTGAGGGCAGTGGGGCAGGTGGTGCCCACCCAGAACTACCAGAGGGAGTATGATGGTGCCTCAGCAGCAGTGGAGACTTACCTGGAGGAGGAGCCATGCATTGATCCCAGAAGCGATCCCTTGGCCTACTGGGCTGGCAAGGCCAACGTGTCAAAAGTGGCCAAGGGTATCCTGTCCTGCCCATCAACCAGTGTCCCCAGTGAGCGGGTGTTCTCTGTGGCAGGGGACATTTGCTCCCCACACCGCCTGAGACTGGGGGCCAAGTTGGTGGAGCAGTTGTTGCTCCTAAAGGTGAACCTTCTGCTGCTGGGATTACCCGAGCTTCCCCTGGACAAGGAGTGATGGTGCAGTGGCATATGCCATCCCATGCCAGGTGCAGTCAGGATGCGACTTCTCCTCCTACTCCTCCTCAATCTGGGCTAGTGCTACTGCTTGATCTTAATTACTGCTTGATTACTGGCTTCTTAACTGATGTATCCTTCTTACTGGGCCTTGAACTTTTCCTGTCCCAATTCTGTACTTTCTTAGTCTCATTTTCCAGTAATCTAAAATGTTTCTTAAAATTCAAGCCCTTACTTTTATGGACTCTTTTTTTTATATCCACCCTTCCCAAGTTGAATATTGTAACTTTTCTTTACCTGAGGTTTATTAAACTCATTCCTATTTATGTTTTTTTGCTACCCTAGAGCTCACTTTTACTTTAGGTGGGGGTGGGATACTGAAGGTGTTTCCTGTGTCTTGTCAGCTACCCCATTCCCTTTTACTAGCATCAAATCAGTTAGCAACAGTACAAATTTTTCTGCCAGGAAATTCCGGATCATTGTCAGATCCTGAAACACAAATTAAATTGATCTACTAACTGTAGGATTGTGCAACAGTCACAAGTAAAAGCCCATTGCAAGCCTTGCAAGCTTAATATGGGGCTTGTCCAGTAGGTGGAGGGTCACGGGATGAAACAGTTTTTTTTCTCTCCTTATCTCCTCTCTTCTCCTCTCTCTGGTCTCCATCTTGTCCCATGCAGTCTGTACAGTATGGAAGCATGTCTTCTGAGCTCTTAGTAAAATTCTGTTTTGAAGAAACTTCTGCTTTGTGTTATTCAACAGAAAGCTAACTCTACAATAGGTTATGGTCCCAGGACATCTTCAAGGCAATTTTGAAGACTAGAAGCAGCCCAGAAGGAGTGCAGACAGTGAAAGAAAACTCCCAGATACAGAGGCCTAGTGACTGTGGGTAAGAAGGCCTTAATCCCAGAAGGGGAAAGGGAGGGAAGCAAATATGGCAATCAGCTCAGAGCTCAAACTTTCAGTAGGAAAGCTGAACAATGTAAACTACCAATTGTGGAAGTTTGGTTAACGTGGAAATTCTGCTGTCTAAAGATGATCTATGGGAGGTGATTACCACAAACAGACCAGCAGCAAATTACAAGGAATGAGATAAAAAGAACAGGCTAGCAAAGGCTACAATAAGTTTATTGGTAGAAGATGACCAGCTAATCCATATAAGAAGTGAGACCACAGCAAGAGTCATGTGGATTGCTTTGCAAAATTGCATGAGAGAACTAACCTGAATAGCAAACTGTTTCTAGTGAGGAAACTATACAAAATGAGGCTTGGCAAAGAAACTTAAGAAAGTGAAATGCAGGAGCATATAAATGCCATTTTGGAAGTAGTGGCACAGCTGCGTGGCATTGGAGAAGATATAAAGGATAGTAGGGATGTGCGAACACCAGGGGGTTTGGTGTTTGGCCTGTTCGTGGTTCACCCCCCCACCCCTGAAACTGTTCGGGTTTGGGATGTTTGGCCTGAACTGGTTCAGTTTCACGGAACCCATTTGGGGGGGTGGGGTGGGAAGCCATTTTTCCCTCCCCACTCCCCCCTTCAGGCTGCGTGGGTGAAAGGGGAACTGGGGCTCCCCCCCCCGCTCAGTCTGGTAAAGTATATTTGTTTAAAAAACCAACCACCCCAGGGATCAATGGTGGTGACAGTGGCAGCAGCAGCAGCAGCAGCAGCAGCAGGTCCAGCTCCAGCAGCGCTCTGGAGCACTTCAGGCTTCTACTAAGTCTTAGGGGTCAGTTAGGTTTATCCCTGGGGTTGGCTTTTTAAAAAAAAAAAGATTTACCAGGCTGGACAAGGTAGGGGTGGGTGGGGAGGTGAGACCCAGCTCCCCTTCCACCCACGCAGCCTGGAGGGGGGAGGAAAACTGGGTTCCCCCCTGTCCCCCTACCCCTACCCAAACAGGTTCAAAACCCAAACTTTGTTCTGCTGTTTTGGGAAGGCAGCAGTTCAGGTTCGGGGTGTTCGCAAATGGCCCAAACACCCCGAGTTCTGGTTGAACACCGAACCCCTGAACTCTGTTCACACATCCCTATAGGACAGGGATACCATGTGGTAGCCCTACTCCTCTGCAGCCTCCTGAATCTTACAGTGCCCTCATCAATGCCCTGGAGACAAGGCCAGAGGCCAAATTGAAGCTGGAATTTGTTAAAGGTAGATTTGTGGATGAATTTCAGCACAGACAGGAGAACCTGCAGAATGATCTAAAGCAGGGTAATGAGACTGCACTGAAAACCTCAGACAAAGCTCCTAAGAGGGAAACCAGAGTATGCGTCAGATGCAAAAAGGAGGGACATTTAAAGAAAGACTGCTATATATGGAAAACAGAACAGCAGAAACTGTCTCCACGAACACCTAAGCAGAGGCCTAAAGTCAGAAACAGCAACACAGTCGCTCAACAATGGAGTGGGTGCTTCAGAGAAACGCAAGATAGCTAATCCCAAAATTGGTGTGTAGACGCCAGGGCAACAAGCCACATGACTAGCGATAAAGGATTCTTCACAGGACTGGATCTGAGCAGTAAAGAAAGGATCTACCTTGCAGATGGGAGAAGCATCAACACGGAAGGAATTGGACAAGGATTCCTGTACTGCAATCAGTCACAGGGAGGCACACTGACCATACCCATGAAAGATGTGCTCTATGTGCCCAACATAAAGGGGGGCTCCTGTCCGTGAGGCACCTGGCAGTGAGGGGGCTGACCATCCGTTTCCAGGGAGATGAATGCACAATTCAAAGTGGGACAAAAGTACTGGCCAGAGCCACTGCAGATGAGCACCTGTACTGTCTGAGCACAGCGAAAGAACAGGTGAAGCTCACTGTGCAGAGCCACACTATGTAAAAAGTAACACAAGTAAAAAGCCATACAAGAAAAAAGCCCATTGCAAGCCCTGCAAGCTTAATATGGGGCTTGTCAAGTAGGGGGAGGGTCAGGGGATGAAACAGGTTTTTTTCTCCTTATCTCCTCTCTTCTCCTCTCTCTGTCCTCCATCTTGTCACATGCAGTCTGTACAGTATGGAAGCATGTCTTTTGAGCTCTTAGTAAAGTTCTGTTTTGCAGAAACTTCTGTGTGTTATTGAACAGAAAGCTAACTCTACAATACTAACCAGGGAACATTGTGTTCCTAGCGTCTCCAAGAGGGTATCGTTAGGACCACCAGGTCGCAGTGGAACACATTCCTCTTCCATCCCCTCCCTGTATCTACATTCTTCAAACGTAGCCAGACAGGACATTTCAGTTCTGGAAGGACTGAAGGAAATATTACATCCTCCCAGCATGATTACACTATTGTTTAAGTTCTTAGGTGATAAAACAACAGTTTCTTTCTCTAAACTCTCCTTGAGGCTAGTTCTCATCAGCACAATTGGGCAGCTTAAACCAAACCCATCACTTCCTTTCACCACCATTGCACTAGCATTTAAATCAGACAGGGGCTTTTCCACATTATTGCCTTTAGGAACAAGTAACGACTCAGGCCCAGAAATTACCTGGTCTTCTAGTTTTGTAGACTGGGCAGTCACAAGAGATGCCACAATTTTATAACCCTCGTATCCCCCCTTCCATTCACCTTTAGAGTGAAGGAAACTTGTGATCCTAGTCTGTTTGCCAGGTATAAGATGCTTATCAGGTGATATTTTAGCACCTTTCTTAGTAGCGTTTCTCATAATGACCTCCATATTTCTATGTAAACCTTTAAATCTAACAACAAATTCAATTCAATTTTTTATTAAGCAAGCTTTTGCTATAGCCAGACATAACAAAGGAGAAAAAAAAGAGAGACATCTCAAAACAGAAAAGAAAATACATAAAATCTAAAATATATAAATAAATTAAAAATAAATAGCATATAACAACAGTTATATTGGTCAAGGACAGGAGCATATTATTCTTTGAAGCTTAACACAATAAAACTTTAACTAACCTGTAAGACAAAGGACTAGGTGTCATGCATTTCAAAAAACAAATTATTTACACAATAAACATGAATAAGTAAAAGGATAGCAACTCATCCTAATCATCCACTACTTATCTACATATCTGATTTTAACCCATTCCTCCTGACAATATTCTAACAGAACTATAATTTACTAACGAAACAGGATAGAAATAGGGGGTTTTCCTCATAACCTCAAACCTCTACAGATAATTAAAAATAGTTGATTCCCAGCATGGGTTTAAATTTTTGCCTTGTTTTAATAACAATATGCAAACATGTTGCAATAGTTTCCAAGTCACATATGGCTGATTGTGATGAAATCAATCTTAGTTTGCCCCCTGAATCCCAGTACTTCCTGTGCCTTAGTATTTTAGTAAGCCAAACCTGCCTAATTTCTTCCACATAAAACCAAATCAGGAGGATATGGTGCATGTCATCTATTTGCCCCAAACCACAGGGGCATAGACACAACGTCCATGGTATTGACAAAAATCGCCCTTCGATTACTTTGGAGGGAACTAATTAAAATCGACAAAGGGAATATGCCCTCCTTAGCTTAAAGCTCTGGAGGGCAGACAGATAAGGCTCCCTACCCCACTCAAGTTTGATTAAAGAATAAAAAGGAGCCGCCATTACTGCCTTAACGGTGGCCATGTCTGTTTGTTTTGCTATGTCCAGAAGCCTTTGTAATACTGCTGCCTTAGTCCCTTGCTGGATTGCCTGAAGCTGTACTAAGCTCCCATATCCAAGTCGATTTAACAGGGCTCATAAAGTTTCTAACCATAAGGACTTAGCTTCAGATGTTAACATTTCTTTCCAGGAAAGTCTGGACAAAGCATCCTCTCGCTGTTCTAGGAGCCTAAACCAATATCGCAGAAGATTTTGCAGCACCTTAGTCTGTACAGACACTATTCCTGCTTCTGCCCTCATCAGGACTATTTGAGTATATTTAGCCACCCCCATGATGGTACGGAGGACATTGTTTTGGAATACTCCAACTTCCCCTCTGAATATCCACCCTAAATTTCTGCCCCATAGATGGCTTGTGGAATCAACTTTTGCTCAAGAAGCTTTATTGCCAGCAAAAATTGTTGGCCCCCTTGCTTCCTCCAGAATTTCAGAACTCCCTGGGAAGATCAAGCCATTTTTAAATTAACTGTTTTGAGATGTTGGGCCCAGCCGCCCGTTACAGCAAAAGTAAGGCCTAGATAACAATAGGTTTGCACCTGCTCCAGAGTGTCCTTGCCTATTTTCCAGTTATAATAGTGAGCTTTGGGGGCAAAAACCATAACCTTTGTCTTGTTCCAATTAATTACCAGATCATTGACCTCACAGTATACTTCCAGGGCTAAGAGCTTCCGCCTTAGCCCAACTTGAGAGGTAGCAACTAGTATCATATCATCTGCATATAGCATGATGTTAATTTTCCTGCCCTCTTTGTAGACTGGGTGAAACTCGTCCTTATCCATCGCATCCACGATGTCATGAATATAACAATTAAACAGCGCAGGCGCCATCACACAGCCCTGTTTGACACCATTTGAGGTGGGAATTGGCGCTAGGGATGGGTGAACAGAATGCAGTTCGTGTGTTCAGACGTTCGGTCGCTTGGTCTGAAATTCGAGTTCAGGTTCAGCTGTTCGGTTCGGTGGAGTTCAGGTCAGCCAAACTTGGCCAAACAACCGAAAATAACGCTATCGATACCGAAACCAAAACAGAATTTGAATTTTTTGTTTGTTTGACCTTGAAACCACTCCTGGTCTCCACCCCTGGTGCCAGGAAGTCTTCTGTTCAGCTGCCTCTCACTTCCAGTCACATTTTTCCCACCTTCCAGTCACGTTTTTCCGACCCCCGAACTCATCCAAACTTTTCCGAACTGTTCAGTCATTCGAGCGTTTGGTTCGGACATTCAGTTCAGTCGTCCGGTTCGGTTGTCCGAACAAGCTGAATTTGGCCCAAACTTCTGAACCGCGTTCGCCCATCCCTAATTGGCACAGATAGATCTGCTTTGCTAGAGAGCCTTACTTTAACTTCCGTAAACTGATATAACCTCTGGATCAGGGCCAACAGCCTAAGATCAATATTCTTCATCCAAAGCTTAACCCATAATATATTTCTATTAATAGAATCAAAGGCCTGCTATAAATCGATAAACACTACATAAAGCTTCACTTTTTTGTTCCACAAATACTTGTTAATCAGATGGGTGAACGTGAAGCAATGGCCTATAGTTGAGCAGCCCTTCCTAAATCCAGCTTGCTGGGATTTTATAATTCCTCCATCCTCTATCCACTGAACAAACTTTCCAAGAAGTGTTCTTGCATATAATTTAGCCGGCAGATTAATTAAACTAATGAGGCAGTAATTTGATGGGGAGCTCCTGTCCCCCTTCCTATAGATAGGGACAATTACATTGGTGTTCCAACCATCAGGGATAATGCCAAAGATATTAATATAGTTGAAAAGCTTCCACAATTTAGGAGCCCACCATTCTTCAAATTCCTTTAAAAGTTCACCTTTTGCCCCATCCTCACCTGGTGCCTTACCACCTGGGAGATTATTGATCAGGTCCCTCACCCAGCTAACTGGAATCTCTTCGCACAGGAGAAGTGCCAAGATTACCTCTTCTAACATTGGCGCTTTAACGCATTCAATATTGTTGTAAAGTTCATAAAAGTGAGAATGCCATTTAGAAGCCACTATATCTGACTCCCGGGAGAGGTCCCTATTGCCTAGTCCAGGGTTAACCAAGCCCCAGAATCTTTTAGGATCTTTATCTTTAACTGCAGCCTGAATACAGCTCCACTGAGCTCTCTGATATACTGCCTTTTTCACTTTTATCATTCCCTTATAATGCCGTTTTTTACTCAGAAACTCATTTAATATTTCCGTTGTAGGTTGTATTCTTACCCTAAAGGCTGCCGCACCAGTGAGAACTTATACACTCTACATTCTCTGTAAAACCAATTGGCATACCCTACTCTCTTAGGAAATCATCTTACTTGGGTTAACAGAAGATCACTCCTAATTTTGTCTACCAAAGTCATGTAGCCCTCCAGTGTATTCCCTTGAATTAGATCTTCATTCGGTAATTTCCCTCTTGCATTTAGGAGATCTTTAGAATAGAAGAACTCCCTACCCTTGCCCAAAAGGTCTGGTCCCCATCTACAAACTTTGTTACTAATAGTTTCCAGGGGGCCGAATATCGGGTTAGATTCCTGCCACAGCTGGCATGGCTCACTGACCACATATCTAACCCGTATTGGCTGGTGATCACCAGTGCCGTATTCCATTACTTCAAAATCTACAAATCTTCCCACCACATTATACGGCACACATATATAGTCTATTATACTTGCCCCCAGCTTGGAGAAAACCGTATAAGATGAACCTTCTAACTTTCCCGAGGTACCATTTGTTATTCTCCAGTTGTTTCTGAACAAAAACTTTAGAAATTGAATCCCATAGGCATTCAGTACCTTATCCCTAGAGGATCTAATGGAGGACAAGAAGATATCTTCCATTTCAATTCCCAGCACGTGGGCTCTAATGTTATCTTCATCACCAGTTCTGGCATTCATATCTCCAAGCAGTACAAGCGTGGCAAGGGGATAGTTATTTTCCAAGTTTAATATTTAATCCTCTATCCGGTGACATAATATTGCCCGCTGTTCCAATTTCCAAGAGGAGGGTATATATAAGTTCAGGACTATAATAAAACACGGAGGTCCCTCAATCTTAATAACTAATAAATCCTCTGGCCCATCTATTAATTGTACACTTGTAACATCCAAGGCTAAATTTACCAAAGTTGCAAGGCCACCCTTCGTTCTTTCCTTCTTTGCCAGAGACGCCCAAACCTTAAAGCCAGGGACTGTCAAATCACTAGATTCTAAATGCCATGTCTCCTGTATACCAACTATACTGGCATCAGCAAAAATTCCACTTGCATCACTCATAAGACAATCCTCCACCCTGCAGCATTCCAGGAAACTATAGACAAGCCCTCCTTTTGCCAAAACTGGCACCAGTCCAAGGGTAGTCAAGCTACCTCTATTATTGGGTTACGTACTTTGATATTATTCTTAATACTTTTCACCTGAACTGGTGCATTATCGCTCTGAGTTCCCAAAGGTTCCATCTCAGCCCCCACTTGGGGAGCTTTGTCAGAATTATTCTCCTTGATTTTCTCTCTTATAGGTTGTCTACTCAGCTCATCCTGGGTTACCATCTGGAGGTCCATTCCCACCTGAGGCTCCAGCTCTTGCTCTACTGTCAGCTGGGTTGTCCCTCCTGTCTGAATAATTCTTGCTTGAATTTGCAAGATTCGTTGGAAGAGCCTGTCCTGTTCTAATGCAGAGAGACTATCACACTGACTCTGACACCTATTCAAATTGCCTTCTGACAACGTCTCTGCTAGGCAGATATCAATTAATGCTTCTTGGATGTTAGTACTTAATTCCTGTTTTTGCTTCAACAATTGGTCTGCTTCTGATCCCACTGATTGCAGCTTACCACAACTTGTCTCACTTTTACTAAGGGCATTGGGACAAGATTCAGGGGTTTCAACAAACTTTATTTTATCACATTTCCATATATTGTCAATGCTAATGGTAACAGCCCTCTCTGCATCCTGCCCCCAACTTCACTGCTGGATATCAAGAGGAGAGGGTTCCCAATGGCCTTCCTTACATTCTACCCCCATTATTCTTTTATGACTAGAACAGCCCTCTCCCCCACCAATCTCTCTCCTTTTGATATGCTTCCCATCATTAACTGGTTCTTCAGTATCTCCACAGACCTCTTTTTCCCTCACAACATTCTCCGCTGTTAACAAAGTCAGGTGTTTGTGTAAATTTGCCATTCTTCCCAATATAATGTTCTGACTTTCCGATGGAAGATGTTTATAGGCCTCCACTGCTAAATGTTCTTCTGGGAGAAAAGGGCTTTCTAGACCCTTAAAATCAGCTAACTGCAATTCCATATCCTCCTCTTCGCATACGTAGGAATTACCACTCTCCCTCACATACCGTTTTGCTTCTACCTTATTCTTAGATCTAATTTCTAGACTCTGTGTAGCATTATCCTTATGTGGGCATAAAGTCCCTCTCGTACAAACATCGTCCTTTCTTTTATTCATATCCGCCTTTGACTGAATTAATTCAGACTGTAATTTATAAGATTTAACAACCTATATTGCGTTTGATGCCAAAATTTGCCCTTTATTCCAAATTGTTTGTGCAATTTCCAACAAATCAAAATATATACATACCCCGCAACCTTGCTGGGATATATACAGATGGTCAACCCTCCGTATATTCCTGCACATAATTGGTATATGTAGCAACACCCTAAGGTGTTCAGCTACCTCTCTCTGCATATACCATAGGGGGATTTTCCCTGAGGGGAGGGGTCAGATATTCAAAACCAATACCCCATGCTCGCAAATATACTCTTTATTATCAGCTCGAAATGCATCCCTTATAGGATTGCCTATCAATTGCTTCCTTCCATTCCCACCTACTTCCTCCTCCTTTTGCTTTCTATTACCTTTGTCCCTATACTGTTCCCATTTGTTCACAGCTACTAGAATCTCCTTATGTTTATCTTCCAAATCATTCAACTTGGCTAATATATCTCCAATTGCCGCAGTTGTCAGGGACAAATGCTCCACCAGTAGGGCTGTCAGCGTCCTCTTCTTGGAAACAGGAGTATTACTTGCACCCTGTTTGGACATCCGAACCAAATGTCCGAACCGAAATCTCGAATGACCGAACAGTTCGGTCATGTTTGGATGAGTTTGGATGAGTTCGGGGGCAGGAAAAACATCATTTCAGGGCCAAAAAATTAGGTTTTGGTTTTGTTTTTGGTTTCAGTTTCAGTTTCGGTTTTGATAGCGCTATTTTTGACTGTTCAGCCAAGTTCAGTCAACCTGAACTTGGCTTTCAAACCAAATGACCGAACATCCGAACATACGAACCGCATTCTGTTTGCCCATCCCTACTTCTCAGGTCAACAATCTCTTGGGTTTGCCTTGTCAAGCAAGAATTTGGCTCCTACTCCCTTCAGGTCTTTCCCAACACTCCAAAGTCCTTACCAGCAGGAGCCCCTTAACTGTTACCTGTCTCAGCAGGAGAGATGTAAGGGAGTGTAGTTGGTGAAGGCAACAGGATATCGGGCAGGGTCTCCTGACTACTATGCCCCCACAAATGGCCGACACACTTTGTGTGTCGCCCTTCGGGCTGGCACCCCCAAGGGCCAGTCCTTGAATAAATACCTGCAAAGGGAGCAGAGGCCAGGTGTCAATAATCAGTCCCACAGGGGAGCCAGGCCTCTGCAAGCCTCTGAGAGACAGCCACAGGTAGAAACCCCACAGTCTGTATTGTTTTCTAATATCTCTTTGGGTACAATTCAAGGCATTGCTGTTAATTACCTATAAAGCCCTAAATGGCCTGGGCCCTACATACCTAGAAGACCCCTTCCTTCCCTATGCTCCATCACCATTAAGGCTAGCTGAGAAAGACTTCTTGCAAGTACCAACTCTGCAGCAAGTATGGACAACAAATAAATGTATGTAAAGAGACCTTCTCAGTGGCTTCTCCACAACTCTGGAACTCTCTCCACCTGGAGATTTGTCAAAGCCTGGTCACTTTCGGGAGGTATACTAGACCTTTCTATTTGACCAGGCTCTTAGCAGGCAGGGATAGGTTTGGGGGAAGAAGGCGGGTTATATTTTACTCATCTTTATATTTTGATTTCATACTTATTTTAGATCTACTGTATGTATTGTTTTTGTGTTACCCTGAGCCCTCAGGATGGGATGGGAGATATAAACGGAAACAAATAAATATAAAAATAAATAAATTCAGAATTGAACTTATGGAGTGAGAAGAAAAAGTCATAATTTGAATAAGAACAAGGAATAAAATAAAATTGTACGTGCCCAGAGGACAGGGCATGGAGGTTGACAAGATAATCTAAAAGACATTTCTTGCTACTTAGCTCTGCTCCCTCTTTCGTCCCTTCTAGCTAGTCTAGGTAGGACATAAGCCATAAGCATTACACCCTCCACTGGTGTATGCTTCTTTCCCCTAGAATCATGGCAGTGCTCTGTTTGGGTAAGGCCATGCAGAATCCCTTCCCAAAATCAGCCTAAGGCACGTTCTCCCACCAAAGTGTGCTTTATTTACAGTGTGCCGAGTCTTTTAGCTCCCCATATCTAGTTGCACATTAACACAGGGTGAAAGCAGATATGACGCTAACCACCCTTTAACCACCCTTGGTGGTTATGCATGTTGCAGGGCTGCATAGGGCACCAATACAGGTCTGCAACATGCATAAATAACCACCAAGGGTGGTTAAAGGGTGGTTAGCGTCATGTCTGTTTTCACCCACAGTCCATGTATTACTTATGTCTCCTCTCTGGGAGATAGAACAATTAGTAAAGCAGGTCCCATGGCCTGGCATACTCCCTACTAGCCCGTTCCTCTCTCAGTCAATGCCTTCTGAGGTACGCTTCCTCCTATAGCCAGTCTCCTTTTCCTATTAGGGATGGGAAAATCAGAATTGGATTAATCCAGTTCACCTGATTTTTATTGCTTCAGATTGGTTTGGATTCATCCGATGCTGGTGCAAGAACCAATATACCTTGCATTGCCCATTGAAATGAATAGGTTCAGTTTCCCATTGACTTCAATAGGAAAAAAAATTCCCATTGAAGTCAATGGGGGAAAAATATGAACCGAATCTGATCCAATTCAAATCCAGAGTAATTGAATCCAATTCCCATTTTCCATCCGATTTCCCATCCCTATCTCCTATACTTCACTATCACTTCCTTCTGAGAACCTCTGCCCTGGACCCCTTGTCAGCCAGTTCCCAGAGTAGCCTTATGTACAGGAGGGCCTGTGGACCTTCCTGAAAAGCCTCTGGCACTGAGGCACAGCAATCTAGCTTCCCCCAACGTCTTCATGCTGGTCTCCCCAGCTAGGCTGCCTACCCATTCTTAAAGTACTCAGGCCTTCTAATCATGTGACCAGCCCCAACAACTCAGGCCTCAGTTAGCCCTAGTAGCCCCACCTGGGCTACTCAGCCCTTTAACTGCGTTTCAGGGAGCCCAGCTGTTGAGGTCAGAAAACTCCTGCAGTGACACTCAAGCTCACCATGCTACACATCTGTACACATTTTTTTTTTTGTCTGTCCCCTCACTTTTTGACAACTGCAAATTTAAAAAGAGAAGGGAACATGGCCCCTGCCCTCAAACCACACACACACACACACACACACACACTCTAACACAGCCATTCTTTCTCTGGCCTGGCCGTCCCACAGATCTGAAGCAGCCAGATAAACCCAGCAGCACTAGGGTGACTAGGCAAGCACGTTGCAAGACTCACTGGCAAACGGCTAATACACAGATTTTTATCTGAAACTAAGGGGCATATTTATAGGAGCTCATGTCTCCAATCCAGTGAGATGCAGCTACCTGAATGTGCAAGCTTCAGCTGTTGGCAGGTCTGAGACTTTTATTCCTTTTGACAGGCTCACATTTTTATTAAAGACCAGTTTAAAAGAGGCCTCACTATTCAGAAGCTGTGAAGGCTTAATGCAGGTAGAAAGCATCCACATGGGACTAGCTCAGCCTTACTGCTATACTTCATCCTGTATTCTCTTTCAGTTATATCTACCACAGCAGTTTTTCTTCAGAAGATAATAGGAATGACACCATCACCTTTCACATGACTTTGGGCATAATAGCTTCTTTTTCTTTTCTCATGGATTCAAAAAAATTTAGTCAGTCCCCTAATTTTCAAATCACATTTCATTTCATTTTTAATTTATATCCCACACTCTCTCATTCGAGAATGACTCGAGGTGGCTCACATATAGTTATCATAATGCATAAAAATACATAATAAGCATAATACAGCAGCATAAAATCATTACAATTTCAACATGACCACCCCCCAAAACATCAACCCTATATAACTGTACAACAGAATACAACCCTCCCAGCAACAGCTAATATATCATCCTTCAGTCCAGCAGTCCTCTGAAAAATACACGCAGACAATGGGTGATTTCAGACGTAATGGGGCCCGTTGGCCCCGTACCGAAATCAGCCTAGTCATTCCCCGCCGGGGTCATCCCGTCACGCCGCAACAGACGTGCCGGGGGGATCCCGGCGGGGAATCTGGGAGGGGGCGGGGCCGCGTGGCGCAACGTGCAACCGCACGGCCCCGCCCCCTCCATGCTCCTGCCGCCCACCCTCCGGGGAGACGAGCAGGTGGCGGGGCCAATGAGGCCACTGCGTCGGGCCGAATTCGCCACAGCCCGGGGTCCCGCCGGGGATCCCGGGCCATGGCGCCCGACCAGACGTGATGCCGGGGTTCACCCCGGCATGGGATTGCATTCGACACGCGGCGGCCTCCGGTCCCCCCGCTTCAGCTGCTCACGTGTTGAATGCAATCCCCAGCCGTGGTAACATCTGGGGGGAAACATCCGTTTCCCCCAACAGACGTGACGCTATCACAGCCACCATGCGGAATTGAGTGTGGTTCACTGTGATATCGTCATGTCTGAAATCACCCAATATCAGAGGCCCTGTCTTAACACGTCACACCTCCACCCTGCTGCCACCAGGGGGAGGTCCCTTCTCCACCTCAACCCCTCCTCTCTCACCAGGGGGGAGAGCCCTCTCCTAAACAAAAACACACATTCCTCCCTTTCTGTCCAAATACTAATTACCCCAGTGCCAGGTCCTGCAACGGGGGGTTGAGCCCCATACCCCCCCTACATCATCTCAAAAAAAGGGGGAGGTGGTTAAGCACAACCAACCCCCAAGTCCATCCCCAATTTCCTCCCCTGACTCAGCAAACCTTTCAGGGGTCCACTACCACCGATCTCACCACCAGCCCGCTCATTTCTGCCGCTGTCTCTAACCATCTCAGTACCCGCTAGACCGGAGCATGAGTGCTTGATGCTCCATGGATGTTCTTCCATGGATATTAGGGACCTTAGGGACCGCCTCACCCTTCGCGCCCCGGAACGGCTCCTGCGGTCTGCCAGGGGTGCCCTCCTGGAGGTCCCCCGTGTTAAGTGGGGGGCCACGATGGAGCGAGCATTCTCGGTGGTAGGGCCGCGGCTGTGGAACTCCCTTCCGGAGGAAGCTCGCCTGGCCCCAAGCCTTTTGACATTTCGGCGGAACTGTAAGACCTGGCTGTTTGCCCAGGCCTTTGGGAGGGAGGGTGGGGGGGGTGACTTTTAATCCCCCACCTATGTAGTTATATATTATTGTATTTTGCCCTGTTTTATTGTTGTATTTTATATTTGTATTTTAAATTGATTTTAAGTGTTTTTATTGTTGTTAGCCGCCCCGAGCTGCATTGCAGGAGGGGGCGGGATAGAAATCTATAAAATAAATAAATAAATAAATAAATAAAATGTTCTTGCATTTCTAATCATTCTTCTGATTGCTCTCATGTTCTTCTCTCTCTCTACCCTGTGTGCTCGGCTTTAAAAGGTTTCTTTTAAATCTGGTTCTGACAATCTTTTCAGCCCATCCATGTCATGCTCTACTGGCTCTGAGAGGCCAGTATGCAACACAAAGGATGTGGCATATATAGAAATAAAGATATCTAGATTTGGTTTGTCTGTCAAAATATTTTCTTCAGCAAATGTTTCCCTTCTTCTCCCTCTTACACTTGCCGCTTGCATTAGAGTTGTTTAGTTGTTTCAATAATTCATGCTGATGAATTATATTGAGGATTAGTCCTCTGGGGATTAAAATAGTTGGGGAATAATATTCTAACAACAGAGGGATGCATTAATAGTGTCATTATAGCAGTGTAATTCTTACTATTCTCATTTTACTGGCCTGTTACATCCTCAATGTTTATTATAGAAAATGTATTACTATAGCAATGTGCCTTCAGAGATGTGTGATTAATATTTTATATTCCCGTGTCTGATTAGATATTTGTTCCAGATTTAGCATATTGAAAAACAAGAAGGCGTACCTGCCATGAAAACATAGAATAGAAACTGATTTATGGAGTGAGAAGAATAAGCTGTAAATTGAATAAGAACAAGGAATAAAATAAAGTTGTACGTGCCCAGAATGTATGGAGGTTGACATGATCATCTCAAATTGCCTTTCATCAGTTACTACTACTGGACCTCGCCCCCTATTGTGGGACTAGGAACAATAAATTGAAGAAGCTGGAGAGATTTGAATCCTACACAACTTCAGAGCCACTCTGGAGGCACTCAGAATTTTTCATAAAACATTGTACAATTTCAAAACTATCATTCCGTCTAGAATAAAATTAAAACAACTTTATTTCTTCTTTCCTACCTAGACTGGATAGGCCCTGCTCCTGCAACAGGACATAAGCACAGCTGCATGGAATCTTATTAAAGCTGAGATTAATTAAATCTCAAGTGGGGAAGACAAAAAATGGCACCCAACACAAGGGGCACTTTTGAAAATACTCCTAGTACCTCTTAAAACTTAGACTGATTATCTAAACCAGAGAATGAATTTTTCTTTCTCATTTAGGCCCTTTTCACACAGACACTCTAACACCGATAAAATGGGTATTACATTTTATTATACATTTTATTATACATGTTGCAGGGCACCCATTTTGGGTGTTAGAATGTCCCATTTTATCGGTGTTAGAGTGTCTGTGTGAAAAGGGCCTTGATTGGGCCACACAGTTTGATATGTTGTACAGTCCTCCAAATATAGTCAAAGTCCCTATAAAGTTGTGATGTGAAACCTATGGGTGATTTCAGATGTGACGGTGGCCCTATTGGCCCCGTCACGGAATCACCCAAATGATTCCCCGGCGGAATCAGACTGGCCCATCAACAGATGAGCTGGCAGATTCTGCCGGGGAATCAGGGAGGGGGCAGGGCTGTGTGGCGCAATGTGCGGCTGCACAGCCCCCCCCCATGCTTCTGAGGCCGCCCAACCTTCAGGAGATGGGCGGGCGCTGCAACTAATGCTGCCACGGCGCCTGCCCTCCCCCCAGGGTATTGACCATGGTCCAGAATCGACGGCGAGTATGGCTGCCCATTCCAGGCTGTGGTCAGGGGCCAGACGAGATGTTAACATGCTCAGCCACGGTGAATCACATCTGTTGGGGGCAAAAAGTGATTCCCGCCGGATGTTAACCCCCAGCGGGAATCACTTTGACCACACTTTCGGAGATGGTCCCTGGACCATCCTCGAAAGCATGGTTATTTTGATCCCCGCCGGTGGTTCACTGTGGTGAACATCTGGTGGGGATCAAAACAGATGTTACGGGACCATTCCCCACCACAGGGGATTGTCTGTGGTTGAGCGTGGTCTCGTAACGTCTGAAAATACCCTATAAAGAGTAAGCTGGTGACTGTGTGAGAGTTTTAAAAAATCACAATCCCTTATCCTTTCCTGGGAGAAGCTCCAAATTCTACCAATGTACACATAACAAGCAACAATAAATAACTCAGTAAAATTCTCAAGCACATGCGTATGTCCAATCCCTATTTAGAAAGGATTTAGGCAAATACTCAAAGATAAGAACAAAAGTAGTGTCACACTGGGCCAAACCAATGGTGACTCCATAGACCCCAGAAGCAACCTACTAGGGATGGGTGAACAGAACTGAGCTCGGAAATTTGGCTCGGTTCAAAAATCGAGTTTGGTTCGGAAGTTCGGTTCGGTCGACCGAACTATTCGAGTTCGGTCTGAACTCCAAACAGAGTTCGGAAATTCAAACCCCATTGAACTAAATGGAATATTATCTTATAGGGATGGGCAAACAGAACTGAGTTCAGAAATTCGGTTCGGTTTGAAAATCGAGTTCGGTTCGTAAGTTCAGTTCAGTCGATCAAACTGGTCGAGTTCGGTCCGAATTCTGAACTTCCGAATCGCATTTGCCCATTCCTACAACCTGCCTCTGACAGTGGCCAATCATGGTCACTTGGGAGAACTACCTAACAGGTCTCAAAGGGGCAATCTATTATCTGTTTATCAGTCCCAGCTCCAGACAGTAAGAGTTTACATTACCCATACCTACTTGTCTAATAGCCGTTAATGTATCTACACTTGAAGAACTTGAACTTATCCAATACTTTTTTAAACCCAGCTATACTGAGAGTATAGCTGACAGGGCTTCCCAGGGCAGCGCGGCTGGATGATGTCATACAGACATGCTGCCCTGGAAGGCCTCATTGGGAGGAGTTGGAAGCAATCAAGAGGAACAGGAGGGCTAACCAGAGAAGCTGCTACTGCTGCCACTACCAGGTGAATTGCTGGGGGGTGTGGGGGAGGGAATGCAACCCACGGCTGGCCCTTCTACACTCTTCTGGCTGCTTCCAGCCCTGCCCGAAGGGGCCTCCCAGGGCAGCGCATGATGTTATCCTGCCACACTGCCCTGGGAGGCCCCATGGGTGGGAAATGACCAAAAGGAGCTGACCATAGAAGCTGCTTCTGCCACCACTGCTAGGTGAGTTGCTGGGCTGCAGAGGGTGGGGGAAGGCAATCTCTGTCAGCCTCACCCAGCCCATCCCGGCCTACTCAGCAGGAGCCTGAGCGTTATTGCTGCCCCCTTTTCCCCAGCAAGGACAGTCCTAAACAGTGCCAGCCAGGCTGAGGAGGGGGCGGGTAGCAGCAGCACTCAGGCACCTCCTCTTGCCATTGCCTGGACCCAAGAATATTGGGGGTGGGTGGAGGAAAAGCAACCACCACCCACCCAGCCCGGGCCTGGAGCAGTGAGGATGGAGGACAGGAATCTACAGAATTGGACGCTGAGGCCCACAGACTTTAGCTGAATTTAAAAACAAATACTACAGAAGAGTCGGGGCCCTCTATGCTACTGGTCTTGACCGCCTCTTCCAGCAAAAAATTCCACAAGTTAATTGTGCATTGAGTGAAAAAAATACTTATAGGTTTTAAATCTGCTGCCAGTTAGTTTCATGGAGTGTCCCCAGTTTCTAGTATTATTTGAGAGGATAAATAACCACTCCCTATTAACTCCTTCCACACCACGCATGATTTTACCAACTTCTATTATAATCCCCTCTCAGTCACCTCTTCTCCAAGCTGAAGAGCCCTAACCTATCGAGTCACTCTTCATTCAGAACCTGTTCCATACCCTTTATCATTTTTGTCGCCCTTCTCTGTACCGTTTCAAGTTCTACTATACTTGTTTTGAGATTGGACAACCAGAATTACACACAATATTCAAGGTATGGGCGCACCATAGTTTTGTATAGAGGCATTATGTTATTTTTAGTTTTATTCTCTATCACTTTTCACATATTTGTGAAGGCTACATTTGGGGCCCTGATAATGCACAAGTGTTCTTGCATGATAAAGGGCATTGATGTATTCTCACAAGTTCTAATCCCCGCAATCACAGAGTTCCCCCCTCCCATGTAACATCGAAAAGCAGCCTAAATTTCATCTTCCAGTTAGACGCTCAGCAACTCAGTCTCACAAAATCCTCCTGCATTTTTTTGCATTCTGCTTGTGTTTTAACTACCTTGAATAACTATGGTCCTTTTTAAATGGGCCCCAGCTCCATAGCTCTGGAACTCCCTTGCCCTGGAAGTTCGGCAAATTCCAAGCCTGAGTGTTTTTTGGAAGTAATATAAAATAAAGTTATTTAGCCAGGCATTTATTAGGCAGGAATAGCATCTGGGCAGTTATTTTTAGAAAATGTTAAATTTATACAGCATATGTATTTAAGGGATTCATTTTATGTACATTTTATATGTTTTATATGTTACCCCACCCTGAGCCTTTGGGGAAGGGCAGGTTAGAGACCTAATAAATAATATACATGTTTATTCTTAATGTTTGTGCTGCAACCTTAACATTCTTTGAAAGTATAATACCCATAGAATAAATCAAATAGGTATCCGAGGAAGAGATGTGGGTGCTTTTCACAATGGGATATTTGAATGAGTGTCTTCAGACTAGGATAGAGCAGAATAATTTGTGGGGAGTATTTTAAAAATAGAAACACTGGAAGGTATCATCCCCTCTTATATGGCTGCAGTATTTTTTCTCTGCGAGTTTCTTAGGGAAGCCTTTTCTTTAGAAAGTATTGCTCTCTACTGCTTCTCTTGAGTCTGAAAATCAGCCCTTTCTTGTATTTGTATTCCATTATTTTTATAAGCCAAATTAAGCATGCCTATTTGGTATCTAGACACACATTATTCTAATCTATATATATCAGAATCTCCAGAATTCTATCTGTTTTAATATGCATAATAGGGTGCAGTTCTCCTGGTGTGAGACCCTGCAGGACCAGCTCCACAAAGTCATGTTGTATTGGGATTTAGCTCATAGTCCACCTGTGGCAGTTTGGTGCCACACAGTAAGGTTAATCAGGGGCGTAGGTACCATTGGACAAACAGGAACATTTTTACTGTGGTCAGTACTGGCTGGGGGCCCAATATCCAAGGTAGCTAAGCCACCCTCCCCCCCCCCACCTCTTTTTTTTTCTTTTCTTTTTTTAAATTGCCACCTGAGCTGGCTGGGGGCCCTTCCGGCTGTTGTGTGGGCCCCTTCCCCCTCTCTGCCCACAGTTGCAATGTTGTGTCTGACACAATGTTGCAACCATGAGCAGGGAGGAGGAGGGTCCCCATGCAGCAGTGTGTCAGGCTAGGTCACACTCACAAGGCTCATGGCTCGGCTCATCCCTCTGGTGCCACATCATGGAGGAGGAGTCCTCCCCACCAGTCCGGACCCGGTCTGGGCAGGGCTGACTCGAGGGAGACCCAGCCGGAGCGGGAAGGTGCCTGGTGGTGACTCCACTGAGTGGAACCACCACTGGGCACCTTCCCGCTCAGATGATCTCTGCATTGAACCGGCCCAGCCTACCCCAGCCCTCCAAACCAGCCCCCGGCCCTCCAAACCAGCCCCCAGCCTCCAGGGCTGGTCGGGTGGTCTGGGGCAGCAATGACACTGCTGCTGCTGGCCGTGCTCAGCCCCAGCATGCGGGCAGCGAGCCTCAAGGGACAGAATGCACAGTGGGACCAGCTCACCGCCAGCTGAGAAGATGGATGGACCCAGCAGCTGCGCAGACTCTGCAGAGAGCAATAAAGTCCCAAGCACCAGCAGCCCAGCGCTCCTAGGCAAGCCAAACTGAGACGCACCCCTAGGCCACTTTCACAAAAAAATGGGGGGGAACCGACATTTCTTGCCCCTGGGCCCATTCCAAGCTAGCTATGCCCCTGAGGTTAATGCACCTTTAAGAGGGCCATAAGATGGCACCTGCTATGAAGAGGACTACCTAAAATGGCCACCAACAGGAAGAGGAAGTTGGTGGGTGACATTATCTGCATATATCAGAGACAGCCAAGAGGAAGAGGTCAGTCTGTTCCTGTCCGCGGTGGAGAATGCATCTCCTGGGAGGCTGCTGACAAAAGAATCTTTAAGGAAGGTGACCTTAGACTTAGGTACTGGTAGCCAGCCACTGGACTGCATGGCTTGGCTGAGCTTTATATAGTTGATGCTTGGTAAGACTGGCCAGAGGACTCATGCCTGGCCTAGCAATGGACTATGAGCATAAACTGTCTATCTTATGTGACTCTCTTATCGGGATATGATCCTGCAAACACTTTCCATGGTCAAGTAGGACCCTGCCACACCACCCGCTTTTTCTCAGTCTGTATTTACTTTCTCTATATCCTCAGGTCAGGCATTAATCCTCTGGCTCCAATACAGTCTCTATGTACAATCTCTTCCACCAGTCAACTCCTCTGGCCAGCTACTCACACTATCAAGACTCTAGTCTCTATAGCCTTCAGCCCAGTCAGAAACTACACTCTTGCTGACTTATTTTATTTTATTTTATTATTTTTTTAAAACTCTTACCCCGCCCATCCTGCCACAGGTTCAGTCTTTTCAACATCCCTCTACCAGGGGTTTTATATTTCTCCAAACTGGCCATCTCCTCTATAACTTTACACATTTCTCCTACTGCTCTAGGGTTAGGCCCATTGTGGTGTATGTCTCTTTTCCCTCAGGTCTCTCTAGCCAGCTTTTCATTGTCGGCTCTCTCAGTCTCTCTATTTCCAACTTCTCTCCCAGGACTTATTCCACTGGCTCGCTTTCTTTCTGAGATTGGTCTGGCCACTCCCTCTCCAGGTGCCCTTCTTTATTACACCTTCAGCATTTTTAATCTAGTCTATGTTTGGGGTTGTCCTGCGTCCCCGTTCAAGGACTCGCCCGCTGTATGTGTCCCACCTCCTGGCAACACCAACACTGTTTCCTTTTAGGCTCTTTGTTAGGGCATTTCCTCCTTATGTGCCCTTCCTTGCCACACTCCCAGAAATTCTTTGTTCCCAGGGCATGACCTCCTACTCAGGGATCTTGTTTAGGGGACCCACCTCCTGTTGGGCTTTTCCCCGCTGGGTTCCCATTTCTGGGACTGACCTTCAGTCCTCCATTAGGACATGTCCCATGTACCAATCCTTATCAGGGAATTAGCTATATACATGTCCTTTATTCAGTCCTCCAGTTAGTCTCTCCACTCTACAGCCTTCTCTAAATGCCAGAAAACAGCCCTTTGGTAACCCAAATCCCAAACTCCAGTCAGCCAGCAATCCTCTGGCTGTTACTCACAGTTTATTTTATTTATTTGTTTGTTTGTTTTCATTATGTATACCCTGTCTCTCCTGCCTAAGCAGCTTGAGGTGGTTTACAAAAGTTAAAACATTTAAAAATATACATAAAATATACATAAAAGGGAAGCATAAGAATAAAAAAATGGGGGGGAGGGGGACTGCACATGCGCCACCAGGGCTAGCTGCAGGGAGCTCAAGTTCCAACAAAGCCAGCGCCAAAAACCCTCCCAAAACGGACAAGCATAAAAAAAAAAGAAGAAGCTAAAAACAATGGAAATAAAAAACTAATGTCTAATAAAAGAAGCAGGGAGCCAAAAAAGCAAGAAAAGAACATAATTACAAAATTTTACTCCCTCCGAGCCATTAGGCTGATACCGGAAGTAGCCGCGAGCAGTGAAGGCAAGATGGCGACCAGCACAACACAAACAGAGGCGCCGGGGATGCAAACAGAAGGAGAAGAGGTACTGGACATGTTTAGAGAAATACAAAACAATCTGAGAAAAGCAGAACAGGATAGGGAAAGACTGTTCACAGAAATAAATAGAATGCAGCGAGACATAGAGGCGAGGAAAAAAACCTGAGGCAGTGGTGAAAAGGATGGACACAGCAGAGGAAAGGATCTCTGCCATAGAAGACCAGGCAGTGAAAACTGCAGACTTGGCAGAATCTGCACAAAAACAATTGACCTGGGTGACAGAGAAGGTGGAGGATTTGGAAAACAGATCGAGAAGCTCAAACCTAAGAATAGTGGGAGTAAAAGAAGGTATGGAAAAGGAAGGAATGACAAAATTAATTTGGGACATCCTAGAGACAATCTTCCCAGAAGAACCCAGGCTCCATGAAATCAAAATTGATAGGGCGCACAGAACTGGAAGACCCCCGAGAAATGACACAGACCCGCCACGTATGATAATACATATTTTCAGGATAAGGAGGAGATTTTAAAATTAGGTAGACAAAAGAGAGAGGAACTGGAATACAACAAAGAAAAGATAAAGATTTTTCCAGACTACTCGCAAGAAACAATGCGAAGGAGAAACTGGATAAAATACATGGACGTGCTAACAGAAGAGGGATTGCAACTGCAGCTGTGGCCCCGTGCAAAATTAGTAATAACATACGAAGGAAAAAGAAAGATCGTCACAGAGACTGAGGACTTAGAGATCTTCCTGCACGCAAATAGATCACACAGAGAGGACAACGAATGAGAAGACTCATCAGTAAAGACTAGAAAGAACCATGTGAAAATTGGAACTTTAGCGTAAAGTAATGTTGCAAAAGTAAAAATGGTTAAANATTTTATTACTTTGTAAAGTGCCAGGTACACTGCTGGCGCTATATAAATGTTTGTTAATAATAATAATAATAATAATAATAATAATTAATAGAGACAATCTTCCCAGAAGAACCCAGGCTCCATACAATCAAAATGGATAGGGCACACAGAACTGGAAGACCCCTCAAGAAATGACGCAGACCCTCCACGTATGATAATATTTAAACTAACATATTTTCAAGATAAGGAGGTGATTTTAAAATTAGCCAGACAAAAGAGAAAAGTACTGGAATACAACAAAGAAAAGGCAAAAGATTTTTCCAGATTATTCGCAAGAAATGATGGGAAGAAGGAGAAACTGGATAAAATACATGGGCTTGCTAACAGAAGAGGGATTGCAACCACAGCTGTGGCCCCCTGCAACATTAGTAATAACATACAAAGGAAAAAGAAAGATCTTCACAGAGACTGAGGACTTAGAGATCTTCTTGCATGCGAATAGACCACGCAGAGAGGACAACGAATAAGAAGACTCATCAGTAAAGACCAAGAAAGGACCACGTGAGAAATGGAACTTTAGTGTAACGGAATGCTGCAGAAGTAAAAATGGTTATAAGAGATGATAAAGGGAGGGTGGAGGGAAAGGGAAAGGAGTAGAGGGATAACCCCTATAACTGAACTGGCTTTGTGAGCTGTAGAGCGTAAATAAGAATAAGAAGCACTTGAACAGTGTACAGATTGGAACACAACCCACAGCGCAGTTCGTAGGGAACTAAAGGGGGAAATCACTAGTGAAATATGGATGTAAAAGTTAAACCAGTTAAAGGGTTCAGCTGTCCCGTTGACAGCATGGTTAAGGTTGGGCTGATCGGGAAAGAGGGGGGCAGGTACCAGGTTACATTGATCCAGAGAATGCAGATATGCTCTAAACATAGATTGAGAAAGTCCTCTAGAGAACATGGATAGCATAAAGGTTAGGACCCTGAATGTTAAGAGTCTAAATGCACCCATTAAAAGAAGGAGGGTTAAAAATGTACTTATAGAAAAGGGGGCAGATATTTTTTACCTACAGGAGACACACCTGAAACAGGGTGACACATTCAGATTCCAGCATAAAAAATTTAAATACATCTTTACCTCGGCTGGAGAAAAAAAGAAGGCAGGGGTATTGATTGGGATAACGTCACAATGGAATTTTGAGCACAAAAAGACAATGGTAAATGGGGATCTGGAAGGGAGAAAAATCTCACTGGTAAATCTCTATGCCCCCAATGTGGGAACAGGGGAGTTTCTACAAGAGGCAGTCAAGAAAATTAACGAAAATGTGTATGGAGTAGTACTATTACAGGGGCATTTTAACACACCCCTAACACATTTAGACCACTCCCGAAAGGCTAAACGAAAACAGTGGCGGGAAAAAGTGCATAATACACTACTTATGAACAACTGGATAGATGCATGGAGATGTTGGAACCCCAAAATTAGAGAATTTACATTTCACTCAAACGTGCACATTTCACTCTCCACGAGAATAGACCATGTGTGGCTAGACAAACAACTGATAAATAACTGTACAAACAGTCAAATACGTCCCGTGGTGCTAACCATGCTACAATTACTACCTTGGCGTGGGGTGGAGCAAGGACCTAAAGGACCAAGAGGCTAGCACTTAGATAAGGCATTACTTAAAAACAAGGAATATAAAGAGGCCATAACTGTGCAGATAAAGGAATATTTTGAAGTCAATAAGCACTCTGGTACATCAGAGCAAACACTATGGGAAGCGGCCGGGGTCACAATCAGAGGAACATGTATCTCATTGAGTGCCCCCCCAAAAAGAAAAGAAAGAGCATAGATAACAGGCCTATACAAGCAATTTAAAAAATTGGAGAAACTAAATGAAAATGACCCCACGCACACATCACAAAATGAACTGGCCAAAGTGAAAACTTTAATAAACACACATGAAATAGAAAACACAATGAAACAACTGAAACGTATAAAGGGTTTTTATTTCGAACACGGGAACAAAACGGGAAAAGTTTTGGCAAATTTAGTTCAAAATCAAAGGAAAAGCACAATAATTAGAGAAATACAACCAGAGGGACAGAAATACACAAAAACAGAAGACATCCAGGCTGCCTTTTTTGATTTTTACTCCAAAGAGTATTTGACAAAGAGCCCAGACCCTGTAAAAATAAAACATTTCTTATATAAATATAATATTCCTAAGATAAACGCGAACCAATGAAGTTATGTAAATGCCCCAATAGCAGTGGAGGAGGTACAGGAAACAATGAAATCCGTAACAAGAATAAAGCAAGTGGACCCGATGGGTACCCTGCTGAATTTTAACTGACATATGTTGATTTAATAGCACCATATCTGACAGAAGTGTACAATGGAATTCTGAAGAGAACAGAATGCCTGAGACATTGGGTGATTTCAGACGTTACGGGCGGGCGGTTCACCGCAGTGAACCCCCGGGGGGGTGAACAGCGCAACCACGCGCGGCGGTGGAAAAACGACCCAAACAGACGTGCCGGGAACGGGACCATGGCCCGGAACCGGGCCGAACCATCCCGGGCCGCGGCAGCACAACAGACGTGCAGCCGAACCCCCGCCGGGCGCAAAACTCCCACAAGGCACCGGGCAGGGGCGGGACACAGACATGGCCGCCTGAGGGCAAACGAAGCCACAAGACAAACAAGGGAACACCCACACAAGGGAAACGGGAAGGGAGGGGGGAAGAGGGAGAACAGGCTGACAGCCGACACACACAGCGGACCCGCAGTGGGACATACAGCACGACCACACGCCCGGACACACACACACAAGGGAAAGGCCGGGAAGGGGGGGCAGGGGTGCCTGGAACACACCACGAGGAACAACGGGAGGGATGAGGGGGG
>QEPC01005090.1:292427-313212 GCA_003113815.1 Sphenodon punctatus | reverse complement strand
TAACCACCCTTGGTGGTTATTTATGCATGTTGCAGGGCTGTATTGGTGCCCTATGCAGCCCTGCAACATGCATAAATAACCACCAAGGGTGGTTAAAGGGTGGTTAGCATCATGTCTGTTTTCACCCTCAGGGTAAATGATGGGCTATCACAACCACTTACATTGGAAAGAGGAGCTAGACAGGGGTGCCCATTTTCCCCACTACTTTTTGATACATTGCTAGAAGTTCTGGCGATCACGATCAGACAGTAAAAGGACATAAGGGGAATAGAAGTGGGAACTAAACAACATAAATTTGCATTATATGCAGATTATATGATCCTTTTTATAGCAAACCCAGAGAGATCAGTCCCCCCACTAATAAAACTGATTGAGGAATTTGGAGAAATATCAGGGTATAAAATAAATTATAGGAAATCAAATACACTTTTATTGGGAGCAGAAGGTGAGAAGAAAGCTCAAATAAAACAAATACTACCATTTCCTGAAATGGAGAATACAGTATTAGATACCTGGGAGTACAGATTACGCATCAAACAAAGGATCTTTTTAAAGAAAACTACCCAGCTTTACTAAAACAAATAAGAGAGGAAATGCAAACCTGGTCCAAACTAGCAATATCATGGATGGGCAAAATGAACATATTTTCAATGATTGCGCTCCCCAAGATACTATATAAATTCATGGCACTTCCAGTAACGGTACCCAAAATCTTTTTTCAACAATGCAACACAATCCTCCTAGAATTTATCTGGGGTAACAAGAAACCCAGGATCCGTAGACAATTGCTACATGGACCTAAAGATAAGGGAGGGCTTAACCTCCCAGACATACAAATGTACCACAGAGCAGCAGCCTTAAATGCAATACCTAATTGGTATAATATGGAAAAAGCCCCTCGGTGGACGGAATTGGAAGCGAGGGTACTAGAGGTAAAAAAAATTAGGCGGTACTTAACAGATAAGGGGAAAATAAGGTGGCAAACATGGAACAAACACCCTTTCGCAGGAACTGCAATGAAGTACTGGGAGTCTATAAGCAAGAAAGCATATATTAAAAAAGAATACTCACCTTATACAGATATTGGAGGGTGTCAGGCAGAGGAAACAGGTTGGGCACCTGACCTGATAAAAAATATGAGGGAAAAAAGAATTACACGTGCGGGACAATTGTTCCAGGCAGGGAAATTTATAGCACTTGAAAACTGTAGGGAATTGCTCCAAAGCGAAGTGAACTCCTTCCAATATATGCAAATGAAAAGCCTCTTTACAGCTAAAGAGGAAGTTGAACACTACAGTAGGGAACCACAGGGGATAGAAAAAAAATTGTTTGAATACACAGCCAACAGGGGAAGACTATCAAGAATTTATGGGCAACTAAAAATAATATGGTTCCAAAATGAAGATAAATATTGATAAATGGAGTTAGGATTTGAACAAAAATTTGGACAAACAGCACAGGGCACTGATTTGGGATCATATGCATAAATGCTCGCCATCCTTACAATTCAGGGAAATCCAAATAAAACTGGCCATGAGATATTATCTGACACCAGTCAGATTGGAAAAAGTAGATAAAGCAAGTAGGGGACGTTCCTGGAGAGGTTGTGAGGAACGAGGAACATACTTACATTACTGGTGGGATTGTATTGTAATGAAGACTTTCTGGAGAAAAGTATGGAGCTGTATGAATAGGGTGGCAGGAACGTTGACACCTTTTATCCCAGAAATAGGTTTCCTAGGCATGTACCCAGACTCACAAGTGATTAAAAGGCACGTAGACTCATGTAAAAAGATGTGCCTAATAGCCACGAGCCTAATAGCAAGAAAATGGAAAGTGGAAAAAGGACCTACCTTCTCGGAATGGATGAACCAGATGTGGTACATGTTGTCGATGGAGAAAATCTGGGCTGGGATGCATGATTAAAAAGAGGACTTTGTAGCAACGTGGCTTCCGTGCATGACGGTGATGCAGAAAGAGGAAGTGGAGACAGAGGAAAATGCTTATCTGTTTGACTTTTACATGTGATAATAACTGGTAAAAATATCTAGAGAGACCGATCAGAAGGCTAACAAGTTTGGGCGGGGTGGGGTGGGGGGGGATAGGGTTTAGTTAAAATGAATGAAAGTACATAATGACAAAAGACACCAAGTAGGTGACACCAAATAATTGTACTCAAAGATCTATGAAACAAGTATTGTGTATTTACTGAACAGTTGTATTGTTTGCTGCAAAATAAAATATATTTTAAAGAGGAAAAAAAAGAATTAAAAAATGAATGAAAAATAAAAACCGCCATCCTCCCCACCCACCCTCACCCACTCTTCACCCACCTCCCTTAACAAAGGCCTGGTGGAATAGCCTGGTCTTGCATTGTCGTCGAAATGAGGCATGGTCTGGGGCTACCTGGACTTCTGCCGGAAGGGTGTTCCACAGCCTAGGCACCACCACTGAGAATGCTGTCTCCATTGTAGCCCCCCATACCACCCAGGGTGCAGTCCTTCCCACTGACCATCAGCCCCTGTAGCCACTAGCATTGCCACCATGCTGGTGTTACTCTCTTAAAGGGCCAGTGGCCCACAAGGACTCTACCCTGTTACAATATGAAAATAGCAGCACTGATTATTAATCTTTTTTTTTTTTTTTTAGATTACACCATGCTGAAGATAGGTTCTCCTTTCACATCATACCCACATAATCTTAGAATGAGTCAAAATTTCCTTGACTTGAGTGTTTTTCACACTTTTAGCTCTAGCCACAGTTGGTTGCTGTGGTGTAGCAGCGCTGTGCTAAATGGTTTAGCAGCACTGCTATATCATTAGGTGAGGTGACTAAAAATAGCCAATACTACTACTTTGGAGTGAAAAATGCCATGCCTCCACTCTGAGATTAAAATGTTCATTCAGCAATATAGGGGGATAACGGTCACTACGTGGACACCCCTCCCCCCGAAGCCAACACCCACAGGCTCCATGCAGGACCAAAACAAACAGGCAGGTGTTCCTCCCTGCCATGGTCCACCCATGTGTTACCTTCGCCCATCCCCCCCCCCCACCATAGAGTTACAGCCATTCACCCAATGCTCTAGGCTGGCTGTAGACTGACTCCATGCTGCTGAACACATGTGCTTGCCGCCAACAGACAGGGGCATAGGGTGGTCACATGGGTGCCCTGTGCCTCCATAACACACGGGAGGCAGCCACAGGGCAGCGTGTTACCTTGCATTTGCCTGAAGTTGTCTGCACAGTTCCCATTTCCTTGGTTGATAGTCGAGTAGCCCTGGGGCGAACATCTGGTGACCACACGAAACATGAGCAGGTGATGGGAGGAAATGTGAAGCAACATCTCGTTTGTTAACACCCATAATGTTTCATCCTCCCAGCTCCATTTGGGTAACCTGCTGCCCTAATAGTAGCTCACATTTCCTCACTTATCTCAAAACATAAGCTTTTTTTTTCTCAAAGCTGACTACAGTTAACCACTTGCCCATCCATTTCTGGTGGCCCTCCACATTTATCCCCATTGTTTTCAGGAGAAGATGAAGAAGAAATGAGTGGGGGGAAGGGGAGAGAAAACTCATCTTACTACACTTAATCTACATTCCCCTTACTACACTAAATTACACTTAATCAGGCATGACTTGGTTATTTGCTAATGTCACTGAAAATTGATTGGTGTCATCCCTTGTAGATGGATGAAAGTCTAGGCCTAAACAAATGATAACCAGGAACCACCAACTGTACCGAGTCTGATGGGGAACAAACAGTAAAATAATTAAAGTATTGTTCTTCTTTTACACAAGAAATGATTAATCTCTGTGACCTATTGTTGGTGTTTATTTGGAAGATGAGAAGCTTTATTTGGGTGCTGCCTCAACTGTATTATCTTTACCTGAATATCAAATGTCAGAGTTTTTTTTTCTTGAATTGGGAGCCAGGGACTGAATGGAATAGTAAAGAAGTAGAAGATTAAAAGTGGAGACATGCTCAGCATCCTACATAGGATTTCCTTCCTCCATTTACTGAGGAATCAGAAGCTACTGGCTTAGGGAAATGACTTCTACTCTCATTGGTTGGTTGCATTTTTCTAAAAGTTGCTTTTCAATTTAAAAAGATTCCCTCCATGTTGAATGGAAGAGTGGGGTGAAGCACTCAATGATCTGTTTGTAAGAAATAATGTAGTTTTATGGAGTGGGTGATGCAGACCGAGTGAACAGGTTGCTAGATAATTAAGTTTATGGCCCTTTTTACTAGGGATGGGCGAACAGATCGCGGTTCGGGTTCGGCCGTTCGGTTAGGCTGCGTTCAGTTCATCCATTTGGTTCGTCCGTTCGGTTCGGCTGCGTTTGGTTCGTCCGTTTGGTTCGGCAGTTCGGCTAGTTCACTGAGTTCGGGTTCGGCTGTTCGGTTCAGTCGTCCGAACAGGCCATTCGGTTAGGCCATTCGGCTGTTCCGTTCGGCCATGCGGCCGTTCGGGAAATGTTGTTATGGGTGTTTTTTTGTTTATTATATGGTTTTTTGGTTTTTTATTGGGTTTTATATGGTTTTCTTTTGTTTTTTATTTGTTTTTTTGTTTTTATATGGGGGTTTTTACTTTTTTTTTTAATCTAATATTATATATATATATATATATATCTACACTAAATTTAACTGCTATTAACTATTCTAAATGCTATGAACTAAATGGATTATCTAATAAGTACACAGNCTGGTCCTTAATTTCATCATTAAGGCCCTGCCGAAACATCGCCCGAAGGGCGGAATCACTCCAGCCTAGGTCGAAGGCCAGTTTCCTAAACTGAGTGATATAATCCAATAAAGGAATCCTGCCCTGGCGGAGATGTAGAATGACTTGTTCTGCATCTCTAACCCTATGAGGATAGTCAAATAGGAAGCAGAACTGCTTCAGAAACCCCCTGTAATCATGTAGTAGGGCGTCATCCACAGCCAGAAGAGGGGTAGCCCAATCCAGGGCTATCCCTCCTAACAACCCCACAATATAAGCTACTTTTGCTTGGTCGGAGTCATATGTAAGGGGTTGGGTCTGGAAAGTCAGCTTACACAAGGCCAAAAACGCCTGACAGACTTTCCTGTCCCCATAAAATTTATCAGGGCGGGGGGCCTTAGGTTCTCGAAGGAACGGGACAGGTGAGGCAGGGACTTTAGGAGCTACTGCCCCCTTGGGACTCTCCTCCTCTTCCATCGGGGATACTGGAGTTCCCTCTATGGAATCCTGCAGGGTCCGATACCTAGCCATACACTCCTTATTCTCTTCCTGCAAATCCTTCACCTCCATTGTCAAGGATTGTACAGCGTGCATTAACTTTTGCACTTGCTCCTCAGAAGTCATTGTCCACAAAGGGATGGAGGGAGGGTGCCGGTAATTCTGTCACAATAAGGGGGAGAAAAGGGAGGGGAGGGAAGGGAAAGGCACGTTAAGGGAGGGAAAACAACAAGGTACACTCTCCCAGGGATAAGGCGGCAGTCTCGTACAGGTGGGTATCTCTGGGTTGGAAAATGGTCCCTCAGGTTGGTATGTGGGCTTTCCCTCTTATTCAGAGAGCAACCCGAATCATCATAGGGACTACGAGAGCAAGCCAATTGCCCCAGGGGGGAAGGGAAGACAATAGACAAAATAGTCACTCTCTCTGGGAAATACACGGGTCCCTGGGCACCGTGAATATCAGTGAGGGGATGAGGGGGAAAGGGGAACAGGGCCAGGGGAGGGGGAAAGGGGAAGGCACAGGGGATAAGGACCACTGGGAAGCAGGAGGTGAGGGGTAGGAACAGGCAACCATACAAGGGAGGCTGGTGGAGGATAATACGCTAACTAGGACCCCAAGATCAGGAAAAGGAAGGAGGGACAGGGAATCAATAGGGTACTCTCACAAGCAATCTACACAAGACACGAAGCACTCTCCTACAAACAAACACTCACCCACACTCTCCACAGATTCGTACGACGATCACAAAGGGGGGGGGGAATACACGGGGAATCCAGCCACGACCACACCACAATCACTCTTTCCAAAGTCCAAGGGACAGATCAGGATCTCCAAGCTTCAGGCCCTGCCGGTATCCTTTAGAGGCCCTTACTTGAGACCCAGCTGTAGTGTGCCGGGCGGGGCCCCCGCCCTCCTCCAATCCCAGCGGTTCAATTAGCGTGTCCTGTGTCAGGGCGGGGTTTCTCCTGAGGCCTTGGACAGGGCGTAGCTCCGCCTCCTTACGGCCGGCCCGATCATCCATCTGCCAGCTCAGGTATTTGCCCGCTTATTGCGGGCGCGCGCCGGCCAGCCTGTTTGTGGCCCCACGGGTGGGGTGCCTCCTGACAGTACCCTCCCATCCAAGCCCCCCCCAAGGTCCTCAGCCCTGGTTTGGAGGGGTGGCGGAGGTGAAAGCTATGGAGGAGGCGAGGGGCATGAATATTTACAGCCGGTTCCCAAGAACGTTCAGTAGGGCCATAGTTCTGCCAGTCCACTAGATAGTAGAGACGCGAACCAAATATGCGAGAATCCAAGATAGCATGAACCTCGGATTCAGGCCCATCAGGGCCTAATACAGGGGGGACGGGGGCAACCCTTTGGAGGGGGTTAGCAGGGGTCTGGACCTTCTTTAGAAGAGAGACGTGAAAGGAAGGGTGTAGGCGCATATGGGCAGGCAACTCCACCGTGTACGTGACAGCATTTAATTTCTGGGTGATGGGAAAGGGACCCATATAAGCATCATCAAGTTTGGCTGATGGGCGCAAGGAGGGGTAATGTCATCTTTTCACCCAAACTAGGTCCCCTACCTGAAAGGATGGTGCAGGGAGCCTTCTCTTATCAGCAGAAGCCTTGTATCGGGAACGGGCCTCCTGTAAATGTCGGAGAGCCAATCGTTGGGTCTCATGGATGCTGAGAACCAAAGGCCCTGCAGCAGGGACAGACGTATGGGATGCTTCTGGAAAACAAAGGGAGGGATGAAAACCATAGGATATATAAAAGGGAGAATTCCCTAGGGACACATTAGGTCCGTTATTATAAGTAAATTCAGCAAGCGGTATCCGTTCCACCCAATCATCTTGGAGATAGGCACAGAAACAACGCAAGTACTGCTCAATATGTTGATTAATACGTTCAACCTGCCCATTGGCTTGGGGGTGGTATGCTGTCGTTGGACTAAGTTTTACTTGTAGAAGAGAGAAGAAAGCCTTCCAAAAACGAGAAATAAATTGAGGACCCCGGTCCGATACTATTTCCTTAGGAAGTCCATGCAGTCGCACTACTTCTTTAAGAAGGAGCTGGGCTGTGACCGGGGCCGAGGGCAACCCTTTACAAGGAATAAAGTGCCCCATTTTGGTGAAATAATCAACCATGACCAGGACGGAATCATGACCCGCTGAGTTCGGGAATCCAACAATGAAATCCATCGCGATTTTTTGCCAGGGACCCTTAGGGCACTCCGTGAGCTGCAATAATCCTATAGGTAGGGTTCAAGGGGTTTTTGTACGGGCGCACGTTGAACATCCCCGGACATATCAATCCACATCCTTACAAAGGGTGGGCCACCAGAAGGTTCTGTGAATCAACGTGAAGGTTCGTTGGCGCCCAGGGTGTCCTGCGAGGGGGGAGTCATGGTGCGCCCACATCACATGAGGCCTGCATTTGGGAGGAATCACCACCTTCCCTTTGTAGTAATATAGTCCTTGCTTTTGATGGAAGTCAGGACGTGGTCTTTCTTTTAGACTTACGGTCTGGAGTTGTATCAGGGAGGGGAAGGTGGCTGCAAGTACCCGAGGTGGTAAAATGGGTCCTTGAAGATCCCCTTCTCTGTCGGTTGGCGTATAATACCGGGAGAGGGCATCGGCCATTGTATTTTGGGCCCCCGGGCGATACTGGACTGAAAAACAGAAACGTGCAAAAAATAGCGCCCATCTAGCATGCCTAGCATTATTAATACGTGCCGATTGGAGATACGCTAAATTTTTGTGATCGGTATAAACCAATATAGGGTGGGGGCCCCCTTCTAGGAAATGGCGCCATGCTTTGAAAGCTGCCTTTATGGCTAACAATTCTTTATCCAATATAGGATAGTTCCGTTCGGCAGGGGTTAATTGGCGGGCATAGAAGGCACAGGAGAGGTGGCACCCGGAGGAACCCACAGACTGGGTTAGCACTGCCCCGATGGCCACATTAGAAGCATCAGCTTCTACAATAAAAGGTTGAGTGACATCGGGGTGACGTAATAAAGGGGCAGACATAAAGGCTTGTTTCAAAAGACGGAAGGCTGCTGTCTGGGGACTTACCCATGTAAAGCTTACCCCTTTTCGTAGTAAGGATGTAAGTGGTTTGGTAAGGTCGGCATAGCGAGGAATATACTGACGGTAGTAGTTTACACTTCCGAGGAACCGTTGTAAGGCTTTCACCATCGTGGGAGCAGGCCATTGATTGATGGCTTCCAATTTACTGGGGTCCATATGAATGCCCTCAGCAGAAATAATGAACCCCAAAAAGGGAATGGAAGAAGCATGAAACACACATTTTTCTATCTTGCAATATAATCGGTGTTTTAGAAGACGTTTAAAGACAGTCCGGACATGGAGGATGTGCTTCTCCTGAGAAGTAGAAAAAATTAGTATATCATCCAGATACGCTATAACATAAAGATCCAATAGGTCCCTTAAAATGTCGTTTATAAAATGTTGGAAGGTAGCCAGGGCATTTGCAAGTCCATAGGGCATTAAGCAATATTCAAAATGTCCAAATCTCGTGCGGAATGCCGTTTTCCATTCATCCCCCTCTTTGATTATGACCAGATTATAGGTGCCCCTAAGGTCTAGTTTAGTGAAAATAGTAGCTCCTGGTAGTTTACCAAGGAGTTCAGGTATAAGGGGAAGCGGGTACCTGTTCTTTACAGTGATTTGATTTAANTCTGCTCCTCAGTGACTGACACCTCCCTGTCATGTTTGACCTTCCAGTGAACCTTTTTTTGCCACCCAAACGCTATCCGAACTGACCGAACTGTTCGGCCATTTTGCCGTTCGGTGTTCGGTTTGTTCGGTATGTTCACATTCAGGTTCGAGTTCGGTCGTCCAAACAGGCCGAGTTCAGGCCGAACTTCGAACTGCCGAACCGCGTTTGCCCATCCCTACTTTTTACATGGGCGGCACCCACGCATGAACACCCTGAGTGTTCATACATGGGTTCCACCCATGTAAATCCCACAGCAGGTGGGTGGGATGGTGTGTGTGTGTGTGTGCTCCCATGCACACGTATGCACATCCACCTCCACCATCCCTCACACATGGAGCAACTGGCAAAAATGATGGTTGCTCCATGCATGTTGATGGGTGGAGGTGGGTGTAGATGGGTGTACACCCGCTTACACCCTCCCCTCACCCACCGGACACAGACTGTGGTGCACACATCCCCACGCCGTGGCCCATGTAAAAATGGCCATAGTCTCAGCTCTAGCTGTATGAAGTGCTGATCTTGGGAGGTCTGCAAGAGTAGATTCCTACTACTGGGGATTTTCCTGTATAATGGAGTCTGTGGAAGTAGTTGTACTGGACCAGTGTAGCTGAATTTATAGACTACTAAATACTAGAAACCTATTATTTTGGTGAATTACCTAAAGACAAATATGGAGTCGGATGAGAAGTATGTTGGTCTCTGACATGCCATTTTGATATTGCCTCTATTTTTTAATATACTTTCAAGTCTCCCATGCTGGGTCCTATCAGATCTCACCAAGACCTTCTCTACAAGCCTTACTTCAAGAGAGCTCTAACAAGATATTTTTGTAGTTCGAACAAAGAAACAGATCTTGATGTGCATTTGGAGGCACATGACTGGGAACCTATTCAATTTAACCCTTGGGGTAGATTTCTACCCAAAATGCACATCTCTTGCAATAACTCACAAGGTAGTGGCTCTCCAACTTTACCCTTTTAGAACTTGTCACCTGCACACAGGTACACAATATTAGGGATGAGCACTCAGATTAAATTACAGATTCAGATCGATTGACTATTGGGATCTGTAATTTATGGATTAAATACAGATAGATATTCAGATCCCATTGAAGTCAATGGGAAATTTTCCCATTGAAGTAAATGGAAAACTAATCCGTAGTGCCTCGTGGGGCAGTGGGTCCAACCTCCCCACCCCCATCCCCCCCCCACCTCCGAGCCATGGAATGGTACTTACCAGCCTCAGAGGGCTTGACTGAAACTTTGCTGGCCCACTGTTGCTGTGTGGGGCCTCCCGGTAGGCCCTTTCATTGTGCCATGCTACTGAGCTCCCTGCTTTAGATCATACTTGTGCAAAATGGCTACTCGGGCCTTTTGAGCATGCAAAGCCCTTTTCCAAAATATTTTACGTGTGTGAAGCTCAGCTGCCTTTTTCCAAAATGGTATTGACACTGCCACTGCAATTTTGGAAAAGGGCTGTGCATGCACAAAATGTCCCCTGTGGTCATTTTGCACATGCATTCTCTGAAGCATGGAGCTTGGCAGCACACCACAGTGAGGGAGCATGCCTGGAGGTCCCCCCACAGAAGCAGCGAGCTGCCGTACCTTCAGTCAAGCCCTCTGAGGCTGGTAAGTAACAGGGCCCCTGGGGATGGGGATGGGGAAACCTAGATCTGTAACAGGGGATTCGCAAATGACAGGCCCCTGTTATGGACTGCTTCAGTTTAATCCATAATGGCCCATTACAAGCAGTTATGGATTAATCTGAATCCAAAATTGACATCCCTACACGATATCCCCAAAGGAAAGTAAATTACCATTAACCTTTTTTGTGTGAACAAAAAGGTCCTATGTAACATACCCCAATTAATTTTACCATGGGGTAGATTTCTACCCCAATTAATTTTACCATGGCGTAGATTTCTATCCCAACCTGGGGGTAGACGTGTACTCCAAGAGGTCTGATGTTGACACATTCAAGCAAATTAAGTGCCAAAAGACCAGGGTAAAATCTACTCCATGAGACGAACAACAATGTATTTTTCACGGGTTACGTTATTAATCAGTTTCCCCACAACATTAGGAAGCCATGTAGTGCTTCACACATTGTGAAAAGGCAGTGATTGTCTGTGTCTTTAAGCAGATAAAATTACATTTGCAGAACAATGGCCCTTTTCTAATGGGTGCGGGTGCATGGGGGGATGGGTGGGCGGCGCAGCGGATGGATGGTGCATGGGGGTGCATTCTCATGGACCCACACCCACCTCCACGCATGGGGCATCGGGCATTGGCGCCTGTTGCTCCAGGCATAGATGGTGGGTGGAGCGTGAGAGCACGCACCTGTAGCATTTTCCCCCCTATCCCCCCTAAACCCGCCGCAGCATTTGCATGAGCACCCCCACCTACACATGTGTGCAAGGGAGCGTATCCATGTGAAAACAGTCAATGATTGGACCTAGGGGAAGACCAACCTCACAAGAGGAGAAAACTAATGGGATGTGCTGAGTCTGACTAGAATGTCTAGAACAGCTGAGACTGAGTGGACTCAAGGAGCATTGGAGGTTGCATTGCTATTAGAGATTTTTGTATTCCCTTTCCTATAGTCTACAGTGCTTTCTCTGTACATTTGAAGGAGTTGCAGGCAGTTCAACACATCAGGGAGAATTATGCTAGCCTCAAAGCTACACGCACTCTTACATGAATACATCAAGAATACATCCCCTTGCAGTCATTGAATAATCTTTCTGCAACAAAGCATCCACTCTGAGCAGTCTCATAACACAGCAGCAAACTGCAATGGAGCTCATAAACCCATATAATCCCAGCCCTGCTGCAGCACTTGCCCAGTAGAGCACTGATTGATTGTTATGCTCTGGATACCCTTCTCATTGTATGCATGCCTAATCAAGAATGGGTTAAATACATCTTACACCACTTTCCCATGGGGAAATATACGCAGCATTTTCCTCTGGAACAAGCTCTGGGAGGCAAATGCTGCACAGTTTGTGTCTCATGGAAAAACAAAGTCGCATAGCTTTGCCTCCGATCTTGCGGAGGATGCAGCGCTGGAAAATCGAGCTCTGTATTCTCCGTATGATCAGAGGCAAAGCTGTGCAGCTTTGTTTTCCCATGAGACACAAGCTGTGAAGCATTTGCCTCCCAGAGTTTTTCCCAGAGGCAAATGCTGCTCATACTGCCTTGTGGGAAAGTGTCCACAGTCTGTTCTCCATGCATGGTCATAAATAAGGATGGACTTGGTTTTTTAGCTGCTTTATAATTAAAATTTAGGTTCCTAGACACTGCTGAGAATAAGGATGGGTAAAAATACATATTACCTTGGTCCACTGTGGTCTGCTTTGGCCCAGGACCTGCCAGCATGTGTATACACACACCACCAGATGTTGACTTGGGATTTCCCCGAGGTGGGTAGGCAGCTAACCTGGGATGTGACCTCTGCAAATCTCCAAGGTCACAGCCCGGGCTAAGGGTCAAATCTCCAAGGTCACAGTGGGGTAGCACATCTGTTCCAACATGGCATGCCTGCCCTGGACTGAGGGCTGTCATGGCCAGCCACCATGGCTGTGCCTCATTGGCCGCCATGGCTTTCCGTCATTGTGGGGGATGGGCGCTGGAAATAGAGCAGGGGCAGGGATAGCTGCCCACATATTCATTGTGCTCCCAGCCCTACCTGGGCCCTGTGGGCAGTGGGACAGCTCCCTGGTCATGAATACATCAATTTGGTGGCCTGACCTGACTCAAGGAGGGGCAGCTGCTGTTTCTCTCACCTTTCCAGGCTGGGGAGCCACCATGCAAGTGGCACATCTGTTTTTCCCTGATGTCTCAGGTTATCTGCTTTCTCCCTGCCTACCTGAGGTGATCTAAAATTATTTGGGCAATCCCAGTGGTTGGATTGATAAGTGGTGGATTTCCGTACTTTTGAATGCTTAAGATGGCGGTTCCCAAGCTTTTTGTTTATCTGACCCTATTTTTAGACTTAAATATAATCCTGTGATGCCAGACAGTAGGGATAGGACACCAGGGAGAATACCGGATACCAAATTTATCGGTATCGGATCTCTCAGGTATCGGATTTACTGGTATCAGCATACTGGATTTTTAACATTGGCCGCTTTACCAGTTTTTTTACATTACGGCCATTTACTTCAATGGTCATGATGTGAAAAACCCGGTAAAGCGGCCAATGTTCAAAATCCAGTATGTCGATACCGATGATTATCGGATTATTGGATTAATTATTAATTATTAATTATTAATTATTATTAGCATTAGCATTAGCATTAGCATTAGCATTAGCATTAGCATTTGTGTAGTGCCAGCTGTGTACCTGGCACTTTACAGAACAATAAGAATGGCACAGTCCTGCCTGGCTTACAATCTAATAGACACAGAGGGGGGAGACAAGGAGAGGGGACCTAGGGAGAGACAAGGCATAAATAACATTCAAGTGGATGTGAGGTCTCAGGTGTACGCACTTGGCTTGACTGCAGTTAGGCAGGTGTCTGCGGGGAGGGCAGACAGTAAAAATTGAAAGTAAAGTTCCAACAGGCGTCGGGAAAGGTGGCGAGGAAGAGGTGGGTTTTGAGGAGGGATATGAAGGTGCAGAGGGAGGGGGCAAGGCAGATGTGGGCAGGAAGGGAGTTCCAGGCATGGGGGGAAGCAAGGGAGACGGGGCAAAAGTGGTTAGGGGAGCAGGGGAGATGAGGAAGAGTGAAGGAGGGGACAGAGGAGGAGCAGAGAGTTTGTGCAGGAGTGTGTAAGGAGACTAGGACCAAGAGGTAAGGGGGAGCCAGGTTGTGAAGTCATTTATAAGTGAATACCAGGAGTTTGTGAAGGATGTGTTTGGGAAGGGGGAGCCAGTGAGGCGAGGCTGCACATGGTCGAAGCGACAGGCTGAGTGAATGACCTTGGTAGCAGAGTTTTGGATTGCGATAAGGGGGGAGAGGTGAGAGTGAGGGAGGTCAGCAAGGAGGAGGTTGCAGTAATCGAGGTGAGAGATAACCATGGCATGAACAAGGGTTTTGGCCAAGGAGGTAGAGAGAAAGGGGCGGATCCGAGCAATGTTATGGAGGGTCAATCGGCAGGATTTGGCCACAGAGTCAATGTAAGGTTTAAAAGAGAGGTGCTTATCAAAGATGAAGCCCAAGCTATGGGCTTGGAGAGCAGGATGGATGGTGACTCCATCGATGCAGATGGGCAGGTTAGAGGGAGAGGAAGGAGAGGGAGGAACAATGAGGAGTTCGGTCTTTGCCATGTTGAGCTTGAGTTGACGTCGGGACATCCAGGCGGAGATATCAGAGAGGCAGTTGACGAGATGTAAGTGGACAGAAGAGGAGAGAGACGGGGTAGAAAGATAGATTTGGGTGTCATCAGCATAGAGATGATATTGGAAGCTGTGGGAAGCAATGAGTTTGCCAAGGGAGAGGGTATAGATAAAGAAGAGGAGAGGGCCCAGGACAGAGACTTGGGGAACCCCAACCGAGAGGGGGAGGGAGGAAGAGTTGGATTTGGGAAGAGACACATTAAAGGAGCGGTCAGAAAGATAGGAGGAGAACCATTCAAGGACAGAGCCTCAGAAGCCTAGGGAGCGTAGAGAGTCCAGTAGGAGTGAGTGGTTGACAGTGTCAAAGGCAGCAGAGAGGTCAAGGAGGACAAGAATGGAATAAAGGCGCTTAGATTTAGTGACAAGTAGATCATTGATGATCTTGACAAGGGCAGTTTCAGTGGAGTGAAGGGGATGGAAGCCAGATTGGAGAGGGTCCAGGGAGGAGTTGGCAGAGAGGGGATCCAGGCAGCGGAAGTAGACAACACGTTCCAGAAGCTTAGAGGTGAAGGGAAGGCGGGAGACGGGCTGGTAGCTAGAGGGGTCAGTGGGGTCGAGGGTGGACTTTTTGAGGATGGGAGAGACCATGGCATGCTTAAAGGTGGAGGGGAAGGAGCCAGTGGAGAGGGAGAGATTAATGACATGTAAAAGGAGGGGGCAGTGGGAGTGATGGAGGTCAGGAGGCAGGAGGGGATTGGGTCGAGAGGGCAGGTGGAAGGGTTGGAGGAAGAGAGCAAAGAGGAGATTTCCTTAAGGGAGGCAGGAGGGAAGGAGGAGAGGAGAAAGGGGGTAGCAGGAGCGGGAGGGGGCGGGGAGGGAGCGTGGAGAGGAGACGGGTGGGAAGCAATGTCCTGGAGGACCTTGTCAATCTTTGAGGTGAAGAATGACGTGAGATCCTGAGCAGAAAGGGAAGAGGGTGGCAGGGGGAAGGGAGGGCTTGAGAAGGGAGTCAAAGGTGGAGAAGACGTGGTGGGGGTCACGAGAGTACGATTCAACCTGGGAGGCATAGTAGTGTTGCCTCGCCAGGGAGATAGCGGAAGAGAGGGAGGAGAGGGAGAATTTACAGTGGAGGAAGTCAGGGTGGGAACGGGATTTGCATCAGAGGCGTTCAGCAGTCTGGGTGCAGGAGCAGAGGTAGCGGATAGTAGGGGTGAGCAGAGTATGGGGGTTTCGGGTTCGAATGGGGCGGGAGTAATGGGGGGCAAGAGAGTCGAGGGTCGTGGCGAGAGAGGCATTGAGAGAAGAGATGGCAGTGTCAGGGGAAGAGGAGGAGAAGACAGGAGGGAGGAGGGGGAAGAGAGGAAGCAAAATCTAAAGGGTTAATAGCCCGCAGATCACAGAAGGGGCGTGGAGCTGGGGAAGAAGATGGGGGTTGGTGGGAGAGGTTGAAGGAAGCGAGGTAATGGTTGGGCACAGGACAAAGGTCAAAGGAGAGGTCAGCAACAGGACAATTTCTGGATAAGATGAGGTCGAGAGAGTGGCCATCAGTGTGGGTGGGGGAATCAGTCCAGAGGTGGAGATCAAAGGAGGAGGCTAGGGAGAGAAAGCGAGAGATGGAGGGCTGGGAAGGTGCATCAATGTGGATGTTGAAGTCACCAAGAATGAGAGCGGGGGTGTCCTTGGAGAGGAAGAAGGTAAGCCAGGATTCAAAGTCTGGGAGAAAAGAGGAAAGGAGGCCAGAGGGGTGGTAGATGACAGCGACATGAAGCTGAAGGGGGGAGTAGAGACACACAGAGTGAGCCTCCAAGGAAGGGAAGGAGAGGGAGAGGGAGGGGAAAGGGGCTGGAATTGACAGGGGTTGGCAAGGAGAAGGCCCACGCCACCACCCTGGCCTTCGAGGCGGGGCCAGTGAGAGAACGAAAGGCCTCCAGAGGAGAGGGTGGCAGGGGTGACAGAGTCAGAGGGAGAGATCCAGGTTTCAGTAAGTGCAAGGAGTTGAAAGCCGTGAGAAAGGAAGAGGTCGTGAATCAAGGGGGCTTTGTTGACAGAGGAGTGGCAGTTCCAGAGGGGGCAGGAGAAGGAGAGTTGATCAGGGGAAAGGCAGGGAATGCGGATATACCTGATTAATCTGATATACCTGATTATCGGGTGTATCGTATTTTCTAATACTGATATTCCCACCCCTACCAGACAGCAACCCACACATGCAAAGCACACCAGCTATCAGTTGGGATTGTGACCCCCAACTTCAAATGGAGTAACCACACTTGAGGTCTAGTTTGGGAACCTTGGCTTTAGAGTGTTCTTAAGCTGAACCATAGCTCAAAATTACCTATGATCTGGGTCAGCTGGAGCGTTTTGCCCAGGATGATGTTACCCCTACCCAAAATTGCAAGCCCTACCACCAGAGAGGGGCTTGCAATGTGAGAAGGTCAAGTGCTCAACTGAGTGTCAGGGATAAGAGCAGGAGCACTGAACTCATCTGCACTGCACGTCCTTGGGGCTTGCAATGCAGTCTGGGATGGGGGAGATGCTTCTAGCCTCTCCAAAATCAGGATAGAGCAGGAGACACAGGAGCCCTGGACTTTTGGGGGTGACAGAAGAGCTTCATGCCACCTTTCAGAGCCTTCTCCTAGAAGAATCATCACCCTGGACAGGATTTTCTATTGAAGGGGTGGACTGGCCCTGTCCACTATTCTAATGCTTTTCTTAAAAATAACTACATGGTTCCTTTTAAGGTCTCATTAATAGTTTCAAATTTAACTCCAGTTTAATTGAATGTTTTGCCTAGGACAGATATGCCTAAAGTGATAGATGGCTACAAAGTGAGGATCCACGAGAAACATCTCCTTTATTCTAAAAAGACTGTTGAGAGACATGGATTCCATCCATGAAATAATACTTTAATTTGCCACACTGTTGGGACCAGCTTGTTGGCTGGTTATACTGGTGTCATTCCACTAGATAAAGAATGCGCTGCTGATTTACACCAGCTGAAGGTTTGGCCCTAAGAGCTACAATTTCTCATCTTAAAATGCTTTCTACATCTGAGAATCAGTGTGGGTGCTTCTTATAACACTATCACCGTTGGAATAAGAAATGTGAAGGGTAATTTCCCAGCACAGACTTCGCATTCTTGATGGACTGTTTGCTTTGAGGATCAAAAATGATACCAATATATTTAGAAGCATCCACATTCCAATCTTTCTGATTCAATTCTCTGTCATTCCAAAACCTGCTCCAACAGAGTAGAAGCCTCTTGAAAAACCAATTGATGCAGAAGTAAATCATACGCTGGAGAGAGTATTGAAGTGCATGTCGGCAGATAAAGCAAAAAAGAATAACATTACATAAGTTCTTCTACAGTTCTCAAATGTGAAGTGGTTGCCCAATAGCTAGATTGTTCTAAGAACCTGATTCTCTCAAAGTAGTTGAAGCAGAATGCTATATTTTGAAAACTAGGGAAAGGGGGTCTTTAATCTTTTTATTCCCACCATGCTTTGAGGTACAAAAAATACATTTATACTAAATCCATAGATTTTGCAATAGAAAGGGATTTGGACCATATAAGGTATTCTTTGCTAATCTGGTTTGCACTAATGTTTATATAGGGTGAAAACAAATGTGTAGCCAGCATGCCGGCTACATGGCCGGAGGGGGCCTCCCCTGCCTGGGTCAGGTCAGGGCACTTCAGAGACATGCGTGTGACCAGATCGGGCGGCGAGCCCTCACCCGTCCCACCCCTGGCAGGGGAAGAGAACAAATGTGTGGCCAAGCAGCACCGCCCCCAGCATGCCTCCCCCACACACACACATGGTGGTCAATCATCCCTGGTGGGGGATGGCAGCGTGAACAAATGTGCTGGTCCACTATGGCCCACGTTGGCCTGGGCTGTGGGCCCAGAATCATCTGGGGGACTGCATCTGGGTCAGCTGGCTACCCGGGCTGTGCAGCAGTGGGCCCACATCTGGTGGCCTGCAAACAGAAGCACTGGTGAGTGATCTGAAATACTGCTATTGACTTCAATGGGTTTTGGACCAGGCCCTGATGGAGGATAGTTTAGAACTACATACAGAGATTGTCATTGAAGGCATGATTATTCCTTAGCAATACTGGTCAGGCAAAATATGTTGAACCTGAACTGCTTTAAAAACAGCTTTGCTATAATATACTATGCATTAATCTCAGTTGCAAGTAGCCTCTTTTATGCCTAAGTGGCAGAATAAAGGAGGTCTTAATGGGGGTGCATTACCCCTAAGCATTATTTTTGGCATGAAGGGTCTTTTCACTTGGTGTAGAACTGGCTTAAAGGCTCTCTCCTTCCTAATCCTGTTCTCAACACCACCCATCTCTGGGCTACAGCTGAACCAAATAGTAAAAATATTATCCATGGTTAGGGCTAAGATCCTGTCATGGTATTATTTTTTTTAAAGTCATGACTAAGTCATGGTAGAAAAAATAAGAAGTCACGGAAAATTCATGGGTCAAAAAAAGTTCCATTTTACTTTGATTCAATGTTTCTTAACAAATATTATTACTCAGAAGGGGAGGGGTTTGGAGCAACACATGAGCGTGGCAGCCAGCACTGAGGGCGGTATCCACACTGCTCTTCTGGGTGGAACTTCTCACGTTCTGCCCTCCACCTCTAACCACACTGTGCTCTGAAGGGGCAGGGTTTGGAGAACCCTGGAGACATCAGTGCAGCAGCCAGTACTGAATGCAATCTCCACGCTGCTCTTCTTGGCAGCACTTCTCTTCTCAGACAGCGGCTCCTCTAGTGTTTTTTAGGCAAAAGTCATGGAAGTCATGGAAAAGCTGTAAAAGTCACAGTGAGAGGGGAAATTCACTAAAAACTTGACTTCTGTCACTGTCATTACAAAATCTTAGCCCTATCCATGGTTAATATCTGCCATTCTTGATGGTTTGATGGTTATTTGGTCATAAACCAATTACTTGCGCTAACTGATAAAACAAATAACTGGTTTACCGTATTACCGCATAACCAATAGTCAGTGGTGGCTGGTGGGTTTTGAGGTTTGTGGGGTTCTGGGGACATGATGTTCCTCCAGGGCCACCAATGTCCCCCATTATTGATGTGATCCAAGATGAGACCCTGCTGGCACATCTTGGGGCTAATACGCTACATGTGCTGCTGCTGCTGCTGTCAGGTAGGGATCTGACAAGCTATATATACAATTATACAAACAATGAGATTCTGCCACTTGTCAGAAGCAGCACAGAGGGGTAAAAGATTGTACAGGTCAAACTCAGTTATAACAGATATAACTTTTATAATACCTTTTAAAAAACAAACATTAACAATATAACAAGATATAAAAATAACAAACTTAAGTGTCTCAGGGCCAAACAACACTGATACCAAAAATAAAATCTTCAAAATCTGTATCGATATTGATATCGGTACCGATATCGATACCGATACCAATTTTCCAAATGTTCAGCCAAACCGAAGTCCGATGAACCGAACAACCAAATCCAAACATTGGTATTTGAACCGAATGACCGAATGGTCGAACATCCGAACCGCATTCTGTTCACACATCCCTAGAGACAGTGGCATGTTTAAAGGCACAGGGGAAGGAGCCAGTAGAGAGGGAGACGTTGATGATATGAAGGAGGGTAGGGGCAATGGTGGAAGCAATGGAGGTCAGGAGGTGGGAAAGAATGGGGTCCAGGGGGCATGTGGAGGGGTTGGAGGAGGAGAGCAGGGAGGAGATTTTCTCAAGGGAGGCAGGAGGGAAGGAGGACAGGAGAGAAGTGGGGGGAGGAGGGAGAGGGGAGGGACTGGTAGGGGGAAATGACTTGGAAGTGATTTCCAGTCAGATCTTGGGTGATTTCTGATGTTAAGCTTCTCGGAGTCACCACAGTGGATTCCCAGTGGTGGTGAACCGAACAGACATGACGGGAGCGGGACCACGGCAGGAAATCAACAGACGTGGCACCGATCCCCAGCCATGGTCAAAACACCCAGAAGGATCCGGGGAGGGGTGGGACACAGACATGGCCACCTAAGGGCAAACGAAGCCAAAAAGGAATGCCCACACAAGGGAAATGGGAAGGGAGGGGGGAGAGGGAGAAGAGCCACCCAGGTACCACACACAACAGGCACACAGACAGCGAGGGCAGAGTGGAACACACAGCACAAACACACACGCCCAGACAGGAAAGGGAGGGGGGGAGATACAGCGGGACAGACAACACACAAGGCACAACAGGCAAGGGGGGGAGGGGGAGCGAGGGACAGAGAAGAGGAGGGGAAATGGCACAGGGACACAGTGGGACACCAGCAATGGCAACCAGAACCCCCAGTACAGAACAGCCCACACGGGCACCCCCACAGCAACACAGGCAGTCCCGGAACGGGGGGCCCCAGGCAGTCCAGGTACAGGCACAGCAGGAGCACACACAGAACAGGGAGCGGGCTGGGAACAGTCCAGGAAGCACACTCAGAATCCAAGCACTGGTGAGGGGATGATGGAGGGGAGACAGGAGGTCCAGGCCAGTGCAGCAGCTCCAAAGTCACAACCCCCCCCC
>QEPC01005090.1:280500-292327 GCA_003113815.1 Sphenodon punctatus | reverse complement strand
AAGATCTTAACATCTATAAGATATAACATATGCTCTAAGTATTATTGCTATGGTTGACTCAATGCATCATATAGGATATAACATATTACCCAGTCGTTTACCCAGTGGTGACTGATGGGTTTTGCGGTTTGTGGGGTCCTGGGGCAGTAAGGCCGGTGGGCCTAGGGGTGGAGCCTAGCCAATGGTAGGCGGAGCCTAGCCAACGGTAGGCAGAACATTCAAGTTAATATGAATGTTTACAAACTTGGTTCCCCATGTGTAAAAAAAACTGGAATGGGTATTTCTCTCCCTGTGCTCCCCTAATCCTAACACCACGATGTGCAACTGCAAATGTGCTGCTGGCTACTGTTTGTAGGGGCTGGGCAGCTCTCCTCCTCCTCCTCCTGCAATCTAGTCTCTCACACTGATTGGCTTCCTGACCTGCTTAGCTCCTCCCCTGCTCTCCCCCTGACCCCTCTGCATGACTCACAATGTGGTGGTCAATGAAACGGGCGTTTTTCCTAAACGCCCAGGTGTAGCCTATTTTGGCTGATTTCCACACAATGGAACTCAGCTTTGCTTTGAAGCCCCTCCCTTCCTGCCTGAGAGAGAGAGCCATGCAGTACAGTGGGATGGAGCCTGAGGCATGCGTTCTCTGAGTCTCATTCTCAAGTTGTAGGCAGAACCATCATGCTCCTCCTCCTCCCAGGCTCACCCCCCCTCCACTGTAAACAAAACAAACACAGTAGTAACACACACACATATCACCACACTCGCCTCCTTAAAATGAAACTGATGGATTGATCTTCTGATGGGGGGGAGGCGGGACCAGAGCGGCTCTGCTCCCCCCCCCATCAGTGGCATTGTGGCCAGTAAACAAAAGCAAACAAGGCGAAGCACTAGACTAGCAGAGCATGATTGCCCCGCGCTGCAGCATGGCCAGGGGGAACAAGGCAGCGGGTGGCAGGAGCCAGATCCTGAGTGAGATCAATCATCAAGGCCAAATTAGAGTCGAGATTGTAATGCCCCCCCCCCCCACGGCAACCAAACAGCACTGAGCAGCGGGTGCGCTGCGCGCCTGTAACTGACAGCCCTAGTCAGTTACAGGCAGCGGCACGAAGAGTCCATATCGGGTGCATGCGCATGAGACAGAAGACTCTATGCACATGCACCCAATATCTAATGTGAAGGAAGTGGCCGCAGTGGTGCCGCATGGCTGGGAAAAGTGCCGGGAGCCGGCCTGGAGCTGGGGCTGATCATGTGGACTCCAGAGTGGCTCTTAAGTGAGCAGATTGACAATGGTGGGTTGGCGAGCGGGGGGGTAGGGCGACTGCCCGGTCGCCCATTAGTACAAGCCGCCCTTGCTTTTACCTGATTCTGCCATACGAAAGGCGAGAAAAGGTTCAGAAAAGGAAGCTTTCTGAAAAATCCATCTTTCCTCTCTCTTCTTATAGAATGAAAGATGCTTGGAGGTCAGCTAAAAATGACGTCAGGTCAAAACTGCTGACAGGGAGGGTTTTTTCTCAAAATACATAGTAAGAAGCCTGTTGATACATGCTAAACAGGTTGCTATCATAAGATAGGATTAACAATGAGTAAACTCCAAACAAACAAGGCCTTTTCCTGCCCTGCCTAAGAGTCACGTATCTTGAGACTAGTCAACCGAAACTGATAATTTAATTAAGAGACAGACTACAATATGTTGTCTATTCCAGTATACAGGCTGAGTTTCCAGTATCTGGTCAAGAGTTCAGTAGAAAGGTCACTATGGGACAGCTCTTTTAAGAAGTCGGAGAGAGGCTAATTCTGATTTCCAATATATTGAAACACAGATGGTCAAATATATATGCCTATATACAGGATACATGACAAGATGGGACAGGGCTCTAAGGAGAGGTGGGAGACAAAGCAGTTACTAGAGAACACGAGATCAAGAGAGTGACCATCAGCGTGAGTGGGGGATCTAGTCCAAAGGTGGAGATTAAAGGAGAAGGCTAAGGAGAGGAAGCGGGTGATGCAAGGCTGAGAGGGTGCATCAACATGAATATTAAAGTCACCAAGGATGAGTGTGGGGATGTCATCAGAGAGGAATAGGGTGAGCCAGGACTCGAACTTGGAGAGAAGGGAGGAGAGGGAGCCAGGGGACAGTAGATGACAGCAATACGGAGGTGGAGAGGGGAGTAGAGGCATACGGAGTGAACCTCAAAGGAGGGGAAGGAGAGAGAGGGGGAGGGGGAAGGGGTTGGAACTGGCAGGAAGAGGTGAGGAGGAGGCCTATGCCACCACCCCAGCCTTTGGAGCGGGGCTGGTGGGAGAAGGAGAGCTCTCCACCTCCGAAGGAGAGGGTGGCAGGGGTGACAGAGTCAGTGGGGGAGATCCAGGTCTCAGTAAGGATGAGAAGGTGAAAGGATCGAGAGAAGAAAAGTTCATGGATATAGGGGGCTTTATTAACAGAGGAGCGACAGTTCCAGAGGGAACAGGAGAATGGGAGTTGATCGGGGGAAGACAGTGAATGGGGATAAGATTAGGGGAAGGAGGGCAATGGGATTGGCAGAAAACGGGCCCTGGGGCAGAGGGGCAGCGGGCAAGAAGTGTGGGGGGAGGAGGTGTGGGAACAGTGGAGAGAGATGACAGGCTTAGTGGGGGGCAGGAGGAGAGGGGAAAGGAGTAGGGGGAGAAGCAGATGAGAGGGAAGGGGGAGAGGGGAGAGAGAGGGTGGGAGAGGAGGGCATGAATCCCGGTGGGTTGGTTACAGAGGGGGGGAGCTGGTGGGCAGTCATGGTGGCAATGATGGTTGCCATGACACACATCCCTGCCCCTGCCACTCTGGACTGGATCAACATAAATCGTGCTTTCAGATGTGAAAACACGCTTTACTTCACATTCAGCGACCAGATCCTGACTCTGGTAGAGGTTATCTCAGGATGTGACTTGAGGATTTATTCAAGGTCTCCTTCTCCCCTATAATTAAGTTATGTATGTGCTACTGAAAAGTTTCAACCACATTAATGTATTCCGGTTTTTCTATCTCTTTTCGTTTCCTTTGTCTCCCTACCCTTGTCTCTTTTAGATTGTAAGCCCCTGGGGGCAGGGACCCATCTATATTGATTATACAGCATATATAATCATAAGCTGGATAGTTAATTTTGTATTATAAGTTCAAATTTCTGCCTTCCACAATCCAGACTCGGTTAAATTCAGTTTTGCCACTGGCTTAAGTAGAGCCAGGATTTGACTTTATGTGTTTTTACATTTGCATTTCCCCATCTTCTTAGTAACACCAAAAGCAGTCTAGCAATTGTTACTCCCATTCAACAATGATTCAAGAAAACAAAATTTCATCTGTATCCAAAGAAAGAAGAAAAATCAACCAAGGGTAACAACAAAAGTATCAATTGCTAAAAACCTCTCATATTATCAATGGCTTTGAAGGAAATGCAGGAGAGCTATGCAAAGCAAATAGACTACCTTAAAACTGCAACAGTTGGTTGGTTATAAAAAATATAGTGGGGGGAGTGAGAATTAAAGCTATTTTTTACATTTAGGTTGATTGGTGTATTGCATACCTGATTCAATTCAATAGGAAAAGGTTTTCTTTTCTATTCTTTTCTTTTAGTCAGCAATGATACAATTGTGTTTTTTAGTCAACAAAATACAAATTTTATTCTAAATATTATTGTTCTTTTTTTATAAAATGCTTAAGAATCTCCTTGCTGGTTTTACACAAAAAAAACCCACCCACTTCTTAAAATGAATGGAAATTGTTTTCCAAGTTTTCTCCTGAATTAGAATTGTGTTTTTTAAAAGACAGCAGAGGTATTCTCTAACACAGAAAAAATGGTCAAGCCTCGTTTGATAAACAGCAGACTAATCTTGCATGGTGAAGGGCAAACGTATAGCTAATAATGTAGCATATTTAAGAAGGCTAACATAATTAGTGAAGCACTGACTGTAATTCCTCTATTCTATTAGTAGATTAGCTCAAGAGAAAGCCTTTGATGGCATTAATTATACTTTTTCTTTGAAGGTTTTAGACTTTTGGAAGTCCCAGGTGTATTTGCATTTATGGCTGAATCTTCTATACGTATCTATTTCTGTTACTTGATTGATCAGTCAGGGGAAAATATTTTGAAGATCGAAGACAAGGAATTGACATGTTTCCTTGGTTCAAATTTTTAGAATGTAGAGTGTTTTTTCATTCAAGAAAATCTGTCTATTTAAGGTATTTTTTAAAAAAGTTACTCAAAATGTTTCTTTTCTGATGAATAATTTAGCAATTTTGACATTACCAGAAAGGTTGCCACCCCACCCCCCAACCATTCACTACAAAATTAGTTTTTATTAAATAAAGAAATAATCCTGGAATAAGTTTTAAATATATTTTTGATAAAACATTTTGAACAAATAAAATCATTTTTTTAAAAAAAAAAGTTCTATCTGTGCCACGCATCGCTTGGCTTCAGCTTCAAAATCAACTTCAAAAATCTAACCTTATCAGTATAATCAGCTTCAAAAACTTGATTTTTGTTTTTGTGGCAAAAAATTGAGAAATGTTGGTCTTTCCAAGCTCATAATTCCTCTACCATGTTTTTTATCTGTATCCAGAACATTTGTATGACATTTGTATCCGGAAGCGAGATAAATACTATAATAGATTCAGAATTACAGAGTGTGTGTCATTACATATATATTTCAAATTAGCCATAATTAAAGACAAGGCAAGAGAAAAATCAGAAGAAAATATCCACAAATGTCTGTCTTGATTGGGCCAGATATTTCCAATAAAGAATTTATAACATTCTTTGCAGCATTGTTTTGAAGGTTTTTTTGTGTTTTTGTTTTTTAAATTCTGAACTAAACTTTGGAACAAATAATTCTTTTTGTTGAAACTATGAATTTGATACATTAATTCTCAAGCTATATATGAGGAATGAAATTTTTTAAAAATGTTGATGATTGTTTTTAACAAGAATGTAAAATTAAGAAAAATAAGATCCCATTGTTTATTTTTAAAATGGAGCCTGTAAAACATTTAGAAGATATTGAAATGTTCCGTGAATAACTGGGTTTGATTGTGGCTGCTACAACACAATATTCTGTAGGGGGCAGCATAGAGCTTCCTTGTTCTAGGAGAAACACAAGGGAGATGTGCCAGACACAGGCATATCTCAATGCAAGATGTCTCAGTGTTACTCAGTGAATATGTGGTTACCCAGTCTTCTCCAGCCTTGTTTTTTGGGCTGCTATTTTAAAGGAGGGGCAGGATGTGGCTCAGCTCCTTCTCATCATATGCTCCATGTGGAGAGCTGGCACTGTGCTCCCCACAGTGCAGGGACCGTCACTGTGGCCATACCATTGGTAGGGATTTAAGGGAGGGCAGGATTTCTGTAGAAGTCTCCTTGGAGTCGATAGAAGTTTTTCCATTGACTAGTCTGGGCTTTGGACCAGCTGCCTTCTCTACCATACACAGACCATAGCAATTTGGTCTTTAAAGGTTAGACCATTTGGACATTAGCTAGACTTTCCATTCATTATAAAACTAAATGTTTTTATAACTTTGCTTGGATGGAAACATTCTTTATTTTGGCCTAGATGACTACACTTTATATCAGAAGGGAGAGAAAGAAAGAGTTATTTTCTGCTTATTAGCAGACGTGTGATAAATTTCTCTTCCTGGTGCACATAAAGCTATCATGTTAACATTGTCTCAGATGCTTATGAACGTATATTTAGACAAAGGAGATATTCTAGAAACATGACTATCATGTTAAGTAAGAGGGATAAGAATAATGTCCAAGTCCCAGAAGGCCAGGCCTGGTCCTGTCTCTGCACTGCTCAACTCCTCATACTGCAACTATCTGATCTAGGGTTGAGATGAGAGCAAGTGCCCCTGTTCCACTGGGAAATACCGACTTTTCAGGAGCACTTGTGAGTGTTCATCGTTACTTTGTCAGTCTCTGGTGCTTCTATGCTTCTGCCATTGTCTATATCAGCAGCTGTGATTTTTTTTGTCACTCTCTGGGACTTTTACAACAATTTAAAATCCCTTTTATGGCAATTTTTGGCACTTCCCCGGCACTTTATCTGGCACTTTTGTGGCTCCACAGCTCCCAGGGGTGCACATGGAGCACACATGGGATTGGAATCAGCCCTGTAGCAGCTCTGTTCAACTTGCAAAAAATAACAACAAATGGCAAAAACAGCGGAAAAGCCAGTAAGTTTCTGCATTCCTGCATGAATGAAAGTAAATTACCTGTTTCTGATGGAAACAGTATTCGCCACAATTTGTTGTTTCAAGCCTAATTTGATCCTCACATGCAGGGCCCAGCAGTCTCTCCTCCTGGGGCTACTCTCTGCTCCCTGGGTCTCTGCTGGTCTCCTGTTGCTCAAGGGCATGTATATTCTGTCCTTCTCAGCAGCACCTTCTCCAGAGCTTTACAGTCTTTCCCCAGAATGGCTGCTTCCCTCATTCTCTTTTTCTACTCCGCAACAAGAAAACCTTCCTGCAATCTCTAGCCCTTCAGGTTGCTGGCACTCCCACTCTTCGCTGCCTACACTGTGGACTTGGGGTAAAAACAAATGAAACAATAGCCCACACCAGGTGGCTGTTTAGGTGTTCGCTGCCCGTTTATTAGGTGTCTGCCAGAAGTTAGCTCCCACCAGCTACATGGCCACCGTGCAATTGCCATTCATGGTGTAATCCAGGGACATTGCCAGTCCACAGGGTGGGCAAATCTATGCTAATTTGTGCCCACATGACTGTGTCCCATCAACTAGGTTGCATGCAGCCTCCTCATGTCCAGGTCCACTATTTTAGTTAAGGACACACTGGAAAACCTTGAGCACTTTCTTTCAGCCTTAGTTCCCCATAGGCCTGAAATGAGAAATCTTGGTGAGTGCTGTTTCTGTTGGAAGAAGGGCATTTGTTGACATTCGCCTGATGCGGAAACTTACTGGCTTTCCTGCTGTTTTTGCTATTTGATGTTAATAATTTCTGCAAATTGAACAGGGTTGCTATAGGTCAGTCCCAAGCCCTGTGTATGCCCCGTGCACACCGCCAGGGGCTGTGGAGATGAAAACATGCCAGATAAGCATCGGGGAAGTGCTGGAAATTGCCATAAAAGTGCTGTAAAACTGCCATAAAACTATCATAAAATTACCAAAAAGTGACAAAAATTCCTGGAAAGTGATGCAAATGATGAAAAGTGGTGAAAAGTTCTGGAATGTGATGAAAAGTCCCCAAAAGTGATGAAAATGATAAAAAATGTCAGAAGCATGGAATCACCAGAAACAGACAAAGTATTGATGGACACTCTCAAGCACTCCCGAAAGATCAGTAATTCCCTTAGGAACTGGGACATTTGCTCTCATCTCAGCTCTAGTTACCCATCTGTAAAATGGAAATAATAATGACCTACTTCATGAGGTTGTTGTGAGAGTAAACTAGATAAGGACTAGTAGCCCACACCACTCTGAACACTGCAAGTGCTATACGGAGGAAAAAATAATACTAATAGCAACACAGAGGGAAAGACCTTAAACATTATGAATCACAACAAACTGATCTCAGTGCTTATTTTTAACTGGATTTAGAAAATATAGCATCTGAGAACTTTTTTTCAAACTTTACAACAAAAACCAATAAAAACATATAACTAACCAGATAGTGCCCAAGTCCTTTCCTAGTCTCTGACCAAACTTCAGGGGTAGAAATTAGCCTATCTAGAAATAGAAAAGAGGGTACTGAAATTGTAAGAAAAAGACATTTTGGGTGGTGTTAGGGTTGCGGGGTGAGGATCATCGGGAATATAGGCAGACTTGAGGGCAAGGAGACAAAGGGGTTCAGGGTCATTGAATGCCCTGAAAATGGACTTTTGACATTTTTCATACTAAATTTTTTGGGGAAGAAAAGAAGTTCTCATGAATCACAATTCTTTTTTTTTAATTTTTATTTTTTTATCAGACCAGTAATGATACAATAATATTTTATCATCAAAATTATTTTACCTGGTAAGGGTATCTTAACAGCAGATAAATGCCCAGTACCTTTCACATATGCAGGTATGGGTGGGACACCAGGGAGGATACCGGATTTACTGGTATCGGATCTTCCTGGTACCAGATTTACCGGTATCGGCAGACCAGATTTGTAACATTGGCCGCATTACCGGATTTTTTACATTGTGGTTATTGACTTCAATGGCCGCAATAAAAAAAATCCGGTAAAGTGGCCAATGTTAAAAATCCGGTATGCCGGTGTAAATATCGGATTTATCGGATTAAGCCGATACACCCAAATACCGGCAATATTGATTCTCGGGAGAACGGGAATTCCCACCCCTAGGATACAATCCTCCACCCACTGAAGTCAATGGCTCAGTTCCCATTGGCCGTTTTTACATGGTGCCGCTGGGTGGGGGGTGCGTAGGCGCATCGGTGCGTATGCGGTGGGTGGGCAGGGCGTGCATATGGCCGCACATGCATCGCCACTCACCCCTAGGGATGGGCGAACGCGGTTCGGTAGTTCGGTGTTCAGCCCGAACTCGGCCTGTTCGGACAACCGAACACGAACACGAACACGAATGCACCGAACGGACCAAACACCGAACACCGAAATAGCGAACACACCGAACGGAACCGAACACCGAACTACGAAATGGCCGAACAGTTCGTTCAATTCGAATCGCGTTCGGTTGTGTTCGGGTGGCTAAAACATGGTCTTCTGTCAGGTCACTGGAAGGCCAAATGTAGCAGGGAGGGGGAAGTCATTTGACTCAGCTAGGAGCAGACTTCCAGGCACCAGGGGTGGAGGGTGGAGAGTGGCTTGGAGTAGCAGCCAGCCTGATGAATCACCATCTCTTTTCGCCTCAGACCACTGGCTTGGCAGTCTATGATTGGCCACGGGCTAGGCTGCACGGAGCCAATGGGGCTGATTTGAGGCGGGCGCAGCAAGAAACAAAACTGTCTGCCTCCCCCCTTCCCAATACCTTCTGAGCTAGTCACTGTTCCTGAGCAGCAGGCGTTTCAGAAGGCTCCCTCACCCAGCATTTTCCAGCTCCCCAATCCATTGCCATCCTCCTCCTATTTCACCCATCCAACCCATCTACCCCCATATTCTCATTTATTTACATTAGCTTTGATAGATTTAGTTGTTATTTTTTGTTTTTATCCCTCCCTGTGTTCAATCTTCAATCTTCCTCCTTCCCTCCCCCCTCCATTGAATATTCCCTCCCCATTCCCTTCCCCTGTTTTTTTGATTCATTAGAGTAGTAGTATATTATTAATTTATAGATTGATTTAGGTTTCATTTCAGTTTTGTACCCCTCCTTGTCTTGTTTGTGATTGCCCCCCAACCCCCATCCCATATATTCATAGGTAGATAGATAGGATTAGGTCGATACATTTTTGTTTGAGTAGTTTAGTTTAAGGTTTACAGATAGAGTTTACTGTTTTCTGTGATTCAGCTTTAGGGTTTGTTGGAGTTATTCATAGCATTTAGAATACATTTATTAGTTAGGTAGTTAGTTAGTTATTAGTGTAGATATAGAGATATAAATATTTGATAAAAAAATTCAATAAATTTTTTTTAAAAAATTATATATTAAAAAACATTGTTTTTTTCGGGCCGAACGGCCGAACGCGAACGCGCGAACCACCCGAACACCGAACGACCGAACACGAACGCACAACCCGATGGCGAACGAACCGAACGGCCGAACACGAACGTACGACCTGCCCGAACGACCGAACACGAACGGCCGAACACGAACGGCCGAACCGAACGGGCGAACACGAACGCGAGGTACGACCGAACGACCGAACACGAACGCACGAACCGAACGCGGCTGAACCGAACGGCCGAACGCAAACACACGAACCGATCGCGGCCGAACCGAACGGCCGAACACGAACCGCGATCTGTTCGCCCATGCCTACTCACCCCCACTCATTTCCATGCATGGAGCAACCTCTGTGGCCTTTTTTTACACGAGACGCACCCACTCGTGAACACGCAGAAATCTGCGTGTTCATGAGTGGGTGTGATCTGTGTGAAGGACACAGTGCAGGCACGCAGTGAGTGGGAGTATGTGTGCACTCTCGCCTAACATGCATCCCCACTCACCCCCCACTCATCCCCACACACAGAGCAACTGGGGAAAACGGAGGTTGCTCTGTGCATGGGAATGAGTGGGGGGTGAGTGGGGATGCATGTGTAGCTGTGTGCATGCCTTGCTCACCCACCACATAAATGCCAGCATGCCCACGCACCCTCTACCCAGTGGCATCATGCAAAAATGGCCCATTTTCCCTGAGACATGACACACACACCCCCACGTGATTCATGTGAAACACATGCCATGTTCTTCACATGGTTCATGCCCACTCATGAATATGCAGATTTCTGCATGTTCATTAATGGGTGTGTCCTGTGTAAAAAAGGTCATTGATTTCAGTGGTGAAGAATTGCACCCATAGTCTTTTCCACCAAAAGAAAATTAGACTTCAGTCAACCTCCAAGGATGATTTAACCTCATGTATAAATTCCCCTCCAGTGTAACTCTGGGAGGGAAGGGCATAGGTTTCCGTTCCTAACTGAAAAATTGCCTTGCTTCCGTGAGTTAAAATCAACTAGCTTGCACCTAAATTCAGTGATTCACTAGAATTAATTGATAGCTAATGGATTATCCTGTCTCTATTTTTGTGCTCAAATTACAATTTGAAAACACAGCGGGGAAGGTGAGCTAGGTACAACATAGCAGTGATTTGTGATATTACACCAGCAATTTGTTACTCTATGAAATCAAAGGTTATCTTTCTTTCACAGCCAGAACAAATCTAGTAACAAAAGCCCTTTTAAAATCCAAGTCATACTAAGAATTGAGAATATCAAGAGGTATTTCATGCACCGTACAGGTATCGCTTAAATAAATGAGGAACTAATATTTATTTATTTATTTGCTTCAATTTCTAGGCCACTCCCTCCTGCTGCTGCAGCTTGGGGCAGTATACAACATAATAAAAAAAATAAAAATATAAAACAGCATCAATAAAAACAAAATATAAATAACAATATAAAATTACAAATAAAATACATTGCGGCAGAGTTAAAACACCTTCCCACCCCCCTTCCCAGTCCCCCAACCATCACCCATCTCCCTCGCCAAAATCCCGGCAGAACAGCCAGGTCTTACATTGGGTGATTTCAGACGTTACGAGATCACGCTCAACCACAGTGAACCACGCTCAATCCCGCGGCGGGGCCAAAGAGCCGTGAACGTCTGTTAGGCATGCGCCAGATGTTCATCACGCTCAATACCCACATGGGGTCAATTTCAACCATGCTTCCTGGGCTAGCTGGGGGAATATCCCGGGAAGCGTGGTCAAAGTGATCCCCACCGGGAAACAACAAAAAGTAACGTCTGGACGCCAATCCCCGGACGGAATCAAAGGAAATGAGCCCCAGCCATGGGCAATGCACGCAGCATCACTGCCGGGCAACCAGCAACAACACATCCACCGGAGGGAGATTTAAAGGGAAATCAGCAGCAGGCAAGCGTGGTGGGATGGAGCGAGGAGGGAGGCGGAAGAGAGTGGTGGGCGACAGAGCGACGGTGGAGGAGGCGGCAGAGGAGGAGGCAGGGGCAGCGATGGAGGTGGAGGGAGCACAGGAGGAGGAGGAGGGGGACACGGGGGCCTGGATGACCATGCAGGCGGGCCAGGGACAACACCCCCAGCAGCAGGGGGGACGCGACACTCCGGGGACAGCAGCTGGAATGGGACCGGAGGAGGCACCCAGGAAACGGGTAAGGGCAGTGAAGGGGAGGAGAACAGGGGGCATGGGGGCTCC
>QEPC01005090.1:254193-275711 GCA_003113815.1 Sphenodon punctatus | reverse complement strand
TTTTTTTTAAAACAAAAATCCAGGCTGGGCAGGGTGGGTGGGGGGTGTCCCCCCTTCCACCCGCGCAGCCTGGGAGGGGGAGGGGGAGGGAATTAATTTATTTCATTGGTTTCAATGGGGACACAGCGCCCCATTGAAATCAATGAAATAAATCCGGTACTGGCATACCTGATTTAATCCGGGAATCCGGTTTTCGTAGAACCGGTAACCGGTAAATCCGGTAGCCGGTAATGGGCCCGGGGTCCCACCACTATTGCTCAGTTTACATATGTATTTCAAATGGGGTACTGTGGCAGAAGAGGGGCATCCAAGGAGTGGTAGGGGAATCTATGCCCCAGGTTTGGTTAAGGGTAGCAGGGGGGATTTAGTGCATCCCCATTTCAAAAACCAGGGGAATTCTTACATCAAAAAATCTTCTTAAGTTCTTAGATTTAAAAAAACCCTCACAAACAAGCACAGTATGTGAGACTGTACAATGTCTTTTGCTTACACAGCAAGAGAGTTAAGGCAGAAATCTTAGCTTGCAATTTCCATGTTTTTTGGAGCATGAGTGAATTAGTAAGAGTCTTTAGTAAGACCCTTAACTCCCCTCTTAAATGAAAGGTTTTTTGATCTAAGAATATTAAATAAACATACATGAAGGTCTATATTAGGGCTGAAACAAGATCTTGCAAAAGTGAGCATTCTTGTCAAAATCCCAGATCTTGATTCATCCCAGGACAAACAAAGGGCATTTTCACACAAGGCACTCTTCACCCACCCACTATACATGTTACAGGGCATCGATAGGGCAACACTGCAGCCCTGCAACATGCATAGTGGGTGGGGCGTGAGTGGATAGTGGGTGGAGAGTGTCTTGTCTGAAAATGCCCTAGGAAGTAGGATTGATTCACTGAGTTCTCAGTGAGGAAAAAAAAAACATTGTACATGCGCAAAATGCCCACCACCCTAAAGCAAAATGACAGCAATAGTGTCACCGCCATTTTGGCTAAAGGCAGCAGCCATTTTGCACATGCACAATCTGCTGCCTTTAACCAAAATGACAGGGATGCTATAACTGCCATTTTGGTTAAGGGCAGTAGCCATTTTTCTCATGCACAAAACCTCCCAGTGGACATTTTGTACATGTGCAGTGATTTTGTTGTTGTTGTTTTTGTTTCCCACCAAAAACTCATACTGAGATTGAGATCTCATCAAGATCTCGGCCCTGGTACTTGAGTTTTCAACTTTTACTTGTGAGAAACAAATCAGGCTTCTCTTCAGCCATATTATATCTATAGTATCAGCCCCTGTAATACGCCTGCTTTCAGTTAACACCCCTCCTCTTTATGCTACTTGGACCAGGGTGAGTTGGAGTGCCACAAACTGCATCTGCTCCAGAAGGCCTCTGACGGATTGCTTGGCTTCCTTAGGCTCAAAGAGCTTGGGCAGCCCAGGTGGGACTGCTAGGGTAGCTGGGCATATGATTGGTTGGGGGGTGCTCAGGTGACCAGAAGCCCTGAGTATTTAAGGCTGGGCTGGGAGCCTAGCAGAGAGAATCACCAGGGAAGTCTGGAATAGGACGAAAATGAGTTCTCAAGTCCCTGGAGGATCTTGGCAAGAATGGGATTCTCACCAAGATTCTCCAGCTTGAGAATCCTGTGAGAATCAGCATTCTCACGGAGATTCTCAAACAGCCCCTCAAACAGTCTGGGCATGTGCAAAATGGCCACCGGGGGACGCACATGCACAGAATGGCTGCAGCAGCCATTTTTCACATGCGCAGAGCGTTTTGGGGTTTTCAAGAATCTTCCGAGATATTAAAAAAAACTGCAAACAATGTTCCACGCATACACAGAATGGTCACGGGGGGCCGTACATGTGCAGGATGGCCACAGCGGCCATTTGTGCATGCACAACATTTTCTGAGGTATGGGGATTCTCTAAAACCCTGTCAAGAACATTTGAACTCTTGCTGGCATGTATGAGAATCTCACCCATTCTTGCGAGAGTGCGATTGCATTCTTGTTTCGGCCCTAGCTCTGGAAAGAAAGAGTTACCTCCAGATAGGGGAACTAGGCCTGAGAAGCAAATCCTGGAGCAAGGGATATGGATTTTTGTTGAGTTCAATGCATGTGTTTAAGTGCTTGTGCACTGCAGAAGTCTGCTGCCGGGCAGGAGCCCTGGGTGGAGTCCTGCAGTGAATACTGGATATAAAAGGCTGTAAATTAAAAGCCATCTATAAGGAGAATAGCAAGTTTGGTGCCTGATTCAGGGGAAAACTGAGGCACTGATCCCCCTGCGTGGAACCATCTGGGGGTGATACTGTCACACTGCTCTTGTTTATGTACCCTTTAAGGGCAAATTTTGAGACTGTACTGACCCGTATGGTGGAGACATGGATGAGCTCCTTAATGACATAATGGTTATGGAGATGCTCAAAGTGGTTGGAAAGCTCCTTTGCCCATTACATTCTCTCCGTGCTGCCTCCACAGATCATGATGTCTTCTGGGTCTTGCCTGCTTAAGAACCACAGAAGCTACTGTACTGCAGAGGCTGTACCTCAGCCCCATATTAACTCCCTTTGGGGGCAGGGAGCTGATAGAGCATATTCCCCATTCTCCCCCCTGCTCCCCTATGCTAATTTTAGGAGTCTATATCAGGGTCAGGCTGGTGGTCAGGAGGGTTAGCACCGACTTGGGAGGCAGAGGCAGTACAAAATAGCACCTTAACGTGCCTCAGCTGGGTTAGCCTCCAGAAACGGGCAACCAAGGGCCTGAGTGGGGCTAGCTGCCTTGGGCGTGACTGAGCCAGCCCAGAAGCTGAAAGGCTGACCCTGAAGCTCAGTAGAAAGCAGGACGGCTGTGGGTGAAGCTCCAGGGAGGCTCTGCCAGCTGGCTACCTGTCAGAGGAACTGTGCCTAGCCAGAGGAGAGAGTCCACTTAAATGAACTAAAGAGAGGGACTGCGTATGGTGAAGGGCTGATATAGTGAATAAATTACACTTTTTGATAAGATCCCACTTGGGCTGGCTCAGTGGAGTTGCGGATCCTGTGAAGACTTACCCCCAGGACCAAACACGATTGCAGACTTGTTCAGGGTTCTGTCCCCAAGCAGAGTTGCCAACTAATTTATCCAGCGATTAGCCATAAGTCTATAAATGTATGGAGAGCCATTAAAAACCAACCCTCAGCCAGGGCTCCTCCACCCTTCATATTGGGAGTATATCATAGGTCTCAGCATCATTTTCCACTGACCTCATTTCTACAGATTCAGTGGGGCCTGATGGTTGAAGTCATAGGCTCCAGCTCTAAGAATATTGGCTGTGGGGGGGCCACTGAACAAATCCATGACTGCTGGCCGGTGGGGTTGGGTCTTCTCCCTCTGGATTTGATTCGTGATGCAAAGGTACAGAGTAGAGCTTGGCAGATGCATATTTGTGTCACACTCCTCTGGATGGATTTATATAGCGCATGTCCCATTCAAGTGAATGGGAATTGTACTAATGGTTGGTACCGGCACTAACAGGCAGAGGCTCATACTACCCCTCAGTGAAAAGATCAGGATTTCTCCTGTTATGTTTTACAAGTAAATCATCTCCTTGCTCAGCTGTGGAGGTCAAACTAGCCCTGACCTGTGGCTTCTCTCTAGGAATCATAGCACTTCTGCTCTAGTCTACAGCACTGGACTCTGTTAGGTTTACTGATGGAGTAGATAGCACTTTTCTCTGTGTTCTCCAGAAAATAGCAGATGTAGCAAGAAAGCTATTAAAAATGTACCCTTGAAGTAGCTCTTGTGCAGATTGCAGCAAGATTAACTTAGTTTAAATCCTAGCAGTGGCCAGTAAAAATGAAAAACAATGTTGGAATAAATTAGCTTGGACTTCATCTCCCTAGGTGCTCAGTGACACTGTGATGAATATCTCCACTCGCACACAATCTGACTTGGTCTGTCAAGGTTTCTTCACTATAGTACTTTCAGGCCAACACGCACAATGATCAAAATTTGATTAATAACACTGGAGAAAGTTAAGATAGCACAGGGGGTATTTTTCAGTTATGCAGCAGCAAAATTTTAACAGAAGGCTCTTCCGAGCTTAGCACTGGATTGGTTACCTAGATGGGAGGCTCCAATCAGAATTGTGATCTTCCTGTTCCCCATGCCCCAAAACATAAGCCTCCTTTCTGAAACACCACAGGAATTATGCAATACAATGTAACCATTTTGCCAAGGTGTAAAATATTTTATTGCCAAAAAAGGATGAAGTGGAAGCATTTTACAATATCTCGGTGAATGTTCGTCAGTACCTTTCTCCATGTACTATTTATAAATGATGTATAATATGACTGTGTATTATAAATATTTATACCATGTTCGCTTAACCTCAATCCATCAAATGCATTCAGTAATATATGTACAAATTTCAGAGGAGCGGAATAGCTTTGCGTGGATTGCTATAACTTTTTAGTATGCTGAAACCTTTGTGTTATTTCAAAATACTCCTTTATGCTCTTCACAAAAGCCACATTCTGATACTGCCGTGGTAATACCGTCACTTTAAAATAATGTAAATTGTTGGCTAGCATAGCAATGAAAATGAATAGTTATGCAATGGAATCCACATAAGTCGAACGTGGTTCACTTGAATTTCCTTTTAAATCAGACTGGCTCAATCCCAGCCCACCTCTCCTAAGTCAAGTAAATGTACTACATTTTGCAAGGGATAACCTGATCTTCTCTCCTCCAGCTTTAGTGATAATATGGCTTTCGACGAAGCAATTTCAAGTTAAGTGATGAGAGTTTAAGAGGCAGTTAACACACTTACTTTTCATCCTTTATCTCAGAGCTTATGGCTCAAATCCAACCTTCACTCCTAAATGAACCATGTACTAGGTTGGGAGATTAGCAGAATTTCCTTTGCCCCCCCCCTATCCCACAGAGACCAGCACAATTTTCATTTAGGACTGGAGTCTGGATTTGAACTACTAACCTGTGATATGGAGGATGAAAAGCAAATGTGTTAACTGCCATCTAACAGGTACCTAACCAGATCTTACAGGAAGGGCAGAAGGAGGGGGAATCCTGCTTTTCAGGATTCTACTTTTCAGCTGACCAACTGAGAAACTCTCCTCTCTTCCTCTGCAAAATTCTCTCTTTGACAAATTCACTCATCTGTAATTGAATGCAAAGAATGAAAAATCAGCAAACTGATTTCTATTGGACTGACTGTTGTTTCTAGCTTTAGTAAAGATTCATAGCTACATTTTCAATATGCAGGACAATTCTGCACCATTAAAGTCAATGTGAGTTTTTTCATTGACTTTTAATGGTGTAGGACTGTACCTATTGTTTGCTTGGTTCTTTTAGCTTTGGACAGCATAGAGTAGAAGAAGTATTTATTATAGTTATAAGGCACTGGCTCTCGCCGTGGCCTAAGAAAAAACAAGATACAAAGTACAGATACAAATATAAAAATACACAGGTACCAGAATTGATATTCAACTAAGAAGTAAATAAAAAACATTATTGTAAAATCGTCTTTTTTATACATAACTACCCCGCTTCAAATCCCCACACTTCTAATCGTTAGCAAACCGTCACTGCATGCCCGAAAGATAAAAAGGGCACAATTTGCGTACCCAATAATTCCACTAAATAAAAAACCTATCACAGCCTAGATCCGGAACCTTTCCCTATCTAGTTCTACTTTCAAAACTATCAAAATGGGGCAACCTAATAGACCAACCCTGAAATTTGGAGTCGGATTCCAGTTCTCATTTCTCAGGAGTTTGCCTCATCCTTAGGCGCATTATCTGACTACCAAATGAGGCTACCTTCAGCGTCAAGTCTGAAACCCTAGAATTCAGGCACAGATTGTATCTACTAAATTGGGGGGAGGTATCCAAAGCTGCCTCAAGGGCCAAGAGGAAGTCACCCCTAAGTTCCTCATATTGGGGGCATACAAACAAAATGTGAGTGGTGGAGTCTACTTCCTGCAAAAAGCAGGAGTGACATCTTCTTTCCTGCCAGGGCACACCCGAATAGCGACCTTCCAGAACCGCAGACGGAAATACTCCAAATCGGAGACGGGCAAAAGCCCATCTCAATTGGAAACTGGGCCAGGCAACCAAATAGCTGGACTCCAGTAAATGCCCCGTGGGGGGATTGTAAAGGAGGTTCACGTTCTGACGCTGGAGCATTTCCGCATCTACCTGGAGCTGCTGGTCAGCCAGTCTCTGTTTTATCTGTGACATAGCACGTTTAATCCCAAGGGCGGCCAGAGGGCCAGGAGAAAACCCCAGTTTCCCCAGGGTGATATCCACCCGGTTCTGCCAAGAGGGGAGCATACCCTCAGCTTGGATACTCTTCAGCAAAGAGTTTTCATTCTGAGGGAGAGTTACAGTCCTTAACCAGAATTTTATAAGGGTCTGAGATGCAAAAAACCTGATCGGAGGGCATCCGGTCTCCATCCGGAGAAAGATCTGAGGGGTACCACACAGGACTCCCAGAATAGCCCTCAAAAACCTGTTTTGAATTGATTCCAGCTGATCCAGGTATTCAGCCCCCCACACAGGGAATGCGTATAGTAGTTGACCAATCACCTTGGCTCGAAACAGCCGAAGTGCTGGCAACAACAGTTTGCCCCCCTTCCCAAAATAGAACCCACGGATAGCACAAGCTGATTGCTTGACACGAATTTTAACCTGTGACCACTGAGCCCTCCAGGTTGGGGTACATGAGAAGACCACGCCAAGGTACTTAAAGTTGGGGACCTGTGCAATCAGGTGGTTGTTTATCCACCACTTATGGAGTTTTTCCGGTCATCCCCGACCAACTATCAGCACCTTGGTCTTCTCGTAGTTGATGTTTAAACCCTCTCTACCACAGTAGTCCCCAGCCCGAGACATGACACGGTGCAAACCCACCAAGGAACGTGACAGCAAAACCGTGTCGTCCGCGTATAACAATGATGTTATCCTTCTGCCACTAATGCAGGGTGAATGGTAGTCTACCCTGGCTAAGTAAGCTGGGAGGTCGTTCAGGAATATATTGAATAGGGCGGGTGCCAAAAGGCAACCCTGCCTTACCCCTTTGCCCACCTTCACCTGCTGGGACAGCTGGCCCTCCCTCGAGCACCTAACCTGAAGGGTATTGTTTTCATGCAACTTCATCAGCAGAAAGAGCAATCTCAGCTCCATCCCAAGGCCCTTCAACTTTGCCCATAGTCGCGCCCGACTAATCAAGTCGAAGGCCATCCTTAGGTCAATAAAGCATAAATATGCCTTCGAGCCCTGACTCAAGGTTTTCTCAATCAAGTGGGCGAGCACCAGCACATGGTCCACTGTGGTACGGGCTTCCTGAAAGCCAATCTGCTCTGGTCTAATTATTTGGTTTTCGGCCAGCCAGCTCTGTAACCTTCTCAGCAATAACTTTGTGTACAGTTTCCCCACAATGCTGAGGAGGCTAATTGGGCGATAATTCTCTGGAGCCCCTCGGTCTCCTTTTTTGAAAATGGGGGTTATGATACTATTAGCCCAGGATTTGGGCATCTTGCCAGCCACATTTAATGAGGTGAAAACTGGGGCCAACAACCTGGCCCACCAGTCAGGTGCTTCTTTCAAAAGTTCGACAGTAACCAAATTGGGGCCAGGTGCCTTCCCACCCTTAAGGTGAGTAATCAAATCCCTAACCTCGTCTACCTGGACCGGCGGCCATTGCGGGAAGGTATCAGGTACCTCTAAAGAGATAAGAGGAAAGGGTGAGGCTGGTTCTAAGAAAACGCTCTCATAAAACCTTTCCCACTCCCCAGCTGGTATGTCTGCAACACCTGTAGATAGACCCCCCCAGTCTTAGCTTTCTAATTAGACCCCAAAATAGTTTGGAATCACTCCGTCCTGCTGCCTTCTGCAACCGGGCCCATTGGTGGCTCTGAAACGACCGCCTCTTCTCTGATGTTAAGAGGCGGTAACGGGCACGGGATTCCATCAGTGCTTTCCTAGCGGTTACAGATGGGTGGTTTTTTAGTTGTTTCGCTTTTACCCTCAGGATTCGTCATTGGGAGTAACAGGCTTCATCAAACCATCCCGAAGATCTCTTGGAATGGAGCCGAGTCGGCTTCCCCTAGGAGAAGAGTGGGTTCAGCCTGCCTAATACCTCCTCAAAACCTTCCAGGGCTTCTAAAGCGCCAGAGCAAATCCGAAGGCACAAGTTTTCCAAATCAGGGTCTAAGATTAGGGCCAAAAATAGTTGCGCAAGATGTTTGGACCAATAAATCCTTCTGTATACAGAGGCTGAGTCCCTGGGGGGGTGAAAGGTGGGGGGGGCACTGGTCCCTCCCCTGTACAGGGAGAGACGAATTGGGGAGTCGTCCACATGAAAGTAACAAAACAAAGTGATTCGTCTTGGAACTGGGTTGGATCTCCAATCTCTGGGCTCTTGGCAGGAAAGAAGGGGAGACCAAGAAATAGTCTATAGTACTAGACCCACACTGTGAGTGGACGGTAAAATGACCTTTCCTATCCCCTTCCAACCTCTCATTCAGCATTACTAATCCCAATTCTTCTACTAGTTGTTTCAGAGCCCCAACGTTAGCGTTTTCCCTTTTTTCTTGCAACCTACGCCAAAGATCTAGGTTGGGAGTTAGGCCGGTCCTCACGGTGGGGAGACTCTGTCATTCCCCCACCCTGGCGTTGAAGTCACCTCCTAGAACCAGAGCTGTTCCTGGAAACATTAAACTAGCCACTTGGATCTCATTAGTGATTTCCTCCCACATTTTTTCACAAAAAAACTAGATGAAGAGGGGGGGATATAAACATTTACAATCAATAAATCCTCCCCCACAGAAAGTGTATAATAATAAAGAGCAAAGTAAGACTTATAGTTATTTATTAACTTAAAAGAAACCACGTTAGACACTTTAGAAGATAAAAAGGCCAAACCACCACTCGGTCTCCCGAAGTCCTTGTTAGACAGTGCTGCTACTGAATGAACTCTCATGCCATCAACTTGAATGTCTTCACAGGCCCAAGTTTCTTGGAGCGGGCAAATATCACAGGATTTGAATAAACAGAAAAGTTCTTCGTCCTGCAAATGAGCCCGCCAACCCAAGACATTCCAGGAGGCAATTTTGACTGCAGCATTCAGTAGTTGTCATGGGGTGCTCTCTGAATAATGAAATGGGGCGGACTGTCCGTTTACTACCACTACCTCACATTCACTAACCACCAACTCGACGTTTGTAGCTGGGACACACATCAGATTAGCAACCCCCTCAGCGGGTGACAAATTTTCCAACAATAGTGGGGGAGAAGGTAAATGAACTTCACTGTCAGCCATACTTGGCATTTGACCTGTTAACTGCGGGTCGGCCCTCAGAAATATATCTGGTGCCCCAAGACTAGGACCGACTCCCCGGGCCAGAGAGGCTCCTGGGACTTGGGTTCTTGAGTCATTTGCTAGCCCAATAATCCCAGTAAGCGTTCCCTCTGCCCTGGTCATTAGAACATCGTCAGTCATCGACCTACTTGACAGGGAGGATTGTTGGTTTTGTGGTAATCTCTGTGGGCTACCCCCCAAGGTAAATATAGTAGTTTGTTTTTTTCCCCTGTACCGGGTGAGCCTTACCCTCGGTAGGAGGCATACCTGATTTCAATTTGGCCAATTGTGAACACAAAAAGTCCAAATTTGTTAACATACTAAACTCCGGGCATCCGTGGGCCCCCTTCCGAGGGGGAGCACTCCGGGTCTTGTGTGGCGGGTTTAACCTTGAAGGAAGCCTAACGTCTGCCTGAAACTCGGCCACGTTGACTTCCATAGCCGAACCTCCTCCTCCAATTGGAGAGTTAGTGTTTGACTTTCTTATTTCACATCGCGTGTGTTGAAAAGAAAAGTCACCAACCATGGGGGCCTGCTCTGCTTCCTGAGCCCGAGGACCTGTGTTTAATACGTTTAAATGGTCCTTACCGAACTGGATTGGCTTTTCTTCAGGGGCTTGAAATATTTCCCCCCCTAACTGGAAAATCCTACCAGCAGTAGATTTAAATACTTTAGATATAAAAACAGATCTCTCTTCCAGGGACTGTCTTGCATCCCAAATAGCTGTAGTAATATCTTTAGAGAAAAAGATAATGTTCACCACCTGTTTGTCCCGTGTTACCGACAACTGGTCCACAGATTGGATGTAGTGTCGCGTAATCGGGATATACCTCATTACCGGAAAGTTTAGCAGTAGCCTAAGGTGCTCTTCTGCATCTAAAACCGTGTTCCATAAGGGGGGGTGGCTGCCATATAGTGGTAGAATAGTAAAAATTAAACAGTGAGGCAAAGGACTATAAGAAACTGCTTGGTCAGATAAAAGGGAGAGATGACAGTCCGGTAAAGGACTGGATCTTATTCCCCCCTCAGGCCTCAAGGCATTAGGAGGGACCTTCAAATTAAGACCCGCCAAGGCTGTAACCATTTCCCCTCTTGGCAGCTCCCTTTCCCCAAACAGCTGACATTTGCCTGCCCCCTCCATGTCACCAGGCCGGGGTTTGGTCATAGAAACCCTGCCGGGAACCACCAGATCTAGTTTTTTGTGTATTTGCTGCACCTGTGAACACATGAATCTAATGGATTCTGCTGTTACACTAACGTGAGTGGAAAGGAACTCCGTCAAAAAGCCGTTCCCCTGTACTGCACTAATACTTAAGGCTTGTTGGGGTGACAGGGAACTTCCTGCCCGAGTGCTAGTAGGAGTAGAGTGACGAGAAGATGGAGTAGTTTTGCCGTAAGGGGTATGGGGAATTTGCTGGCAGAAAGCAGCCTCCAAAATGGTATCAGTATCCTGGGAAGGAGCAGTATGCTTGGCTAGAAAGAAGGACTCCAGCCTCCATTGTTTCTGTTGATTGCCACAGGCCGGAGGAGAAGCTAAAGAGGGCTCCGGGTGAAGCCTCTTACTGGAAGCCATGCTAAACTTACTTATAGTACTTGACAAAAGGCAAAAGAGTTAAACAAGGTACAGCGGGGGGGGAGGGCTCCTGATGCTCCGGACCACGCCTAAGGCCGCACGCGCAGCCCTTAGGCACGCTGCCCGGCGTGTGCCTCCGGCGCGGCCTCCGGCGTGGCCTCCACCGATCTGGTCTACTTATACACCGGCACTGGTGCTGACTCCGCCCACGGCCAGATTCCACACAGTTGGATGTAATTGACTAGATGATGCCGGCGTCCCCACTCTCCGCACACANTGCCGGCGTCCCCGCTCTCCGCACACACAGCCTCCGCCGCCGAGTCGGTCTGCTTATACCCCGGCACTGGTGCTGGCTCCACCCATGGCCAGATTCCACACAGTCGGATGTAATTGACTAGATACTGCTGGCGTCCCCGCTCTCTGCACACACAGCCTCAGCCGCTGAGCCAGTCTGCTTATACCCTGGCACTGGTGCTGGCTCCGTCCACGGACAGATTCCACACAGTTGGATGTAATTGACTAGATGCTGCCGGTGTCCCCGCTCTCCACACACACCGACAGCATAGAGTAGCAATGAGAGATCCAATCCTTTAAAGATCTGCTGACGTTTCAGCTCTGATAAGTGGAACTGTTTTAGATAGCCCACTAAATTTGACTAAAGCAGATTCCACTGTAATAGCTGAAGTGGTGTGGTGACAGAAGAAAACAATGGAACAACGGGTGTTTTCAGACATGATGGGGCGGCTTCGCCCCATCCCGAAAACAACCCAGAGAGTCCCCGCCGGGATCACCCAGGCATGGCAAACAGATGTGCCAGGGATCCCGGCGGGGAATCAGGGAGGGGGAGGGGCCACATGGCGCAACGTGCGGCCACACAGCCCCGCCCCCTCCACGCTCCCTCACCGCCCTCCCTCCAGGGAGACGGGCGGGCAGCGAGGCCAATGCCGCCGCAGCATCTGGCCGAGTTCACTATGGCCCAGAATCCCACTGGGGATTCCGGGTCATGATAGCTGACCAGACGTCCCTTTTTTTTTATGCCCGCCTGGAATCACTTTCACCACGCTTCACCCGATTTTTGCGCCGGTAGCCCGGGAAGCGTAGTTGAAATTGACCCCATGTGGGTATTCAGTGTGGCAAACATCTGGTGGCCACCGAACAGACGTGCAGGGCACAGTGACCACATGTAGGTATTCAGCGTGGTTCACTGTGATCTTGTCACATCTGAAAACACCCAACATCGCAGTATTTTTTCCAGCCCCATTGCACCTCTGGGCCATGAAGTGGGTTACCTGGAGCTGCCACCATCCTCAGAGCTGCAGCTGGAATGAGAGTGTTAGGCCTTTTTACACGGACACTGGTGCCCGCCCAGTGAGTGGAGATAGGTGGATGAGCACACTCAGCGAACATCTGGTGGTGCTGAGCCGAGAGACCTTTACATGGATGGCATCATGGGGGGTTGTGGGATGGAAGGGAGGGGCCAGCACACACCCATCGGCCAAACACCCACCCCAGGAAACACGGAGCAAACACCCATGACATTAACACAGACAGCTGAGACACCAAACAGTGGGGAAGCCCTGCCCAGCACAGTGATGGGACAACATGGCCAACTGAGGGCAAATGAAGCCGCATCATGCAGCTCTGACACTGAACCACCAGACCCTGCACAGGTGGGGTAGGAGGGAGCAGGAATGACAGGAGAAACACAGTAGTAGACCCCAGCCAGCCCCGTGACAGAGGCCAGACAGCTGGGTGCCACAGACCCCACACAAACCAGAACCCACACACACATAACCGTGAACACAACTACATGGGGGTGGGTGGGGTAGAGCAGGAAGGGGCACAGGGGAGGAAGGCAGAGGCCCAAAGCAGCAGGGGATCCCAACACAAACACCCAACCCCCCGGCAGAGGCCCCGCACACACAATTCCAAGGCCCCCAGAAAACGATCCGGGAACAGGACACAGGCATTCATGGAGGCAGGGACAGAAGCCCATAGCACAACTAGGCTGGCAGTGAACATCAGGGGGCGACCCCAGACCACACCAATCACCAGCAAACCCACTGCAGCTCTTCAAACACCAACAACAGATGTGTGTGGGTGAAGGGGGGAACCATCACAAAGGCAGGGAGGGGGCAGGGCACGAGGACAACAGCCAAGGGGATGAACCCCCAGCCCAAGGTACCAGAGGGAAAGGGAGGCATCGAGATGGGGCCGTCAGGGGACAGAAGGAAGCCAAGACAGGCAGCTGAGTGGCCACAAAAACCACAGGTCAGGGAAATGAGGGTTACCCCCAAAGGATATGACAGAGCTGCAGCACAAATACCGGGTGAGGGGGGGGGCATGAGATAACCACTCCCTGCCAGGCAACCGTGTAACATCCACCAAGAGGTGCCCACACAAGAGACCAGACCAAAGGGAAAACCAGGACACACAACCGGAGAAGGGGGATAAACAACTTTAATAACTAGGGGGAACAGAGTGGGACACAGAAAAGGTACAAAGGAGGTGGGGAGGCAGCACAGAGAGCAGGACAGTGGGGCAGATCCCTGCTCTCAATAGGGATGTCGGCCCCGTACCTGGCTCCAATGTTCCACCTGGGCATGGTTGAGCTGGTGCACCCTCTGCAGGAGGTGCAGCAGCAGCAGCTGCACAACCTCCTCCTGCTCCCTGGTCCTCTCTGAAATCATCATCTACACTAAGGGAGAGAGGGAGAGTGCCATCAGGACGGGGAAAGGGCCCCACCAATGTGGAACCCCGAACAGACACCCGGGAAGAAGGTCCCACACACACACAGCACACTCACTGATCTCCTCGTAGAGCCATGTGTCAGCACAGAGCTCTGAGGCCGCACGCTGGAGCTGGCCAGCCATCTGTGCCAGGCAGAGAACAGCCAGGAAGACAACCAGAGTAGCTAGAAGGGAAAAGGGAGAGGGAGAAAGTGATAGGGTGCACATAAATGGTGTGGGTTAGCAAGGGTCAGTAAGCACACATCACTCACAACCCACACATTGACCCCGGTACACCCATGCCAGCACCCCAACCGCTCTGATCAAGGGGGAACACAGGCGGACAACAAATGGCCCCTAAACAGCCCACACTCACAGTCAGCAGGCTGTCTCTCCTGCCTCCCATCCATCGCCAACCGTGCAGATGGTCCTTGCAACTGTCCTTGGAACAGTGCAGATGGTGGTGACAGGAGTGGTGGAAGGTAAGCCAGCCCAGGCAGGGAGTCCAACCAATGGGTCTCCCCCACCTGACACCCCGTTTCATGCATGCCAAGGCCTCCAGGGCAACAGTGACTGCTAGGGAGGGGTTGGGGCCGGCACCCAGCACCCCCCCCCACGTAATGGTGCATAACAGACAGCACTGCCGTGGGACAGCACCAGCACACACGTAGCAAACACAAACCACGACAGGCCAGCCAAGCCACCTAGGTGGTTGACAACACCTCCACTGGGAATATCAGGGGACTGCCCAGAGGACAGGTGCCCGCACAGGGTCACACAACACCAGGTAGCCACCAGAAGATCAGGGACAGGACTCTCAAAATAATGTGTTGGGCCCCTGAAACATCTGTCCCGGGACAAGACCCTCCCAGGAGAACAGGCCCCTGCAGAATCCCGGGGACCACATATGCACATCCACCATGAACCAGGGCAGGAGGTGGTTCCCCGTGGCAGCTGCAGCCCTGACATCTGGTAGGTTCATCACCAATCGCAGGGTGCCCGGTTCAAATGCAGTAGGGGTTCTAGTCACTAGTGGTCCACCAATATCGGTGGGCAGGCCCAGCTCCCCAAGAAGGGTCTGGCAGTCCGATCGTGGATGGGATATGCCACGGGCATGCAGTAGGGTGCCAGTGTAGTCGGTAGCAACATGCGGACCCCTGGTCTGGAGGGCCAGTCCATACTCCAGACGTGCAGCCACCAGACGAACAGCTGTGATCTCCTGTGTGGTCCATGGCACGACAACAGCGGCTGAGTGCCCCCACAGAGGATGTTGTTGGAGGGTAAAGCCAAGCTCCCCGGCACACCTCTGGCAAGTCAGACCCCTGAATGGATGGCCCATCACTCACATGTACCATGACAGGAGATTGAATCCATACACCACTGACAGGGGGTCGCTCAGCAGCAGCTGGACATCGCGGCTATGCCAGAGCAGTCTCACCAGCATGTTGGCACAGGGTGACCACTCTGCCCTTGCGCCACCACCAGCCTTGGGGCCTTTTCCACATCCTACCATGACAGTTGCAAGGACCGCTCACAGGTTTGCACTGGGGTTCTACAGAGAGCGGCTGTGAATGAGTGATGAGCGAGGAGCTGCACAGCACTAGTCGGGGTGAGGCCGTACACCACTGATAGTGGCCCGGCTGCTAGGCCTTGTGAATCCCTGACCCACGCACTGGGTGGGAGCATTCCAGCGCTAGCCACAGCTGCCTCTTGCAGGGAGCTAATGAGGCATTCCATGGAGCATATCTTGATAGAGCACAGCTGCACAATGCCGTGGCCTTCACTTGCTGTGACAGATTGAGGGCTGGTGCAGATACATCCTTCCCAGTGATCACACAAGGGCATCGCACAGGCACAGGGAGGGAGGGAGGCCTCCTGGTCCACATTGCAGCCTCGCTGTGGACCTAACCCCCATGCTTTCAGGCGGTCCATGCTGGAGGGGGGNCCGGCCCCGGCCCGACCAAGAGATTTATTCATCGCACAGGGGGGGGGGGGGGGGGGGAAAGCTAGGCCTCCTGGCCCACATTGCAGCCTTGCTGTGACCCTAGCCCCCAAGCATTCAGGCAGTCTGTGCTGGGGTGGTGGTGGAATGTGCTGGTGGGCTGGCAAGGGGGGATCCCAATCAGGTGCGCGGAACACACCCATGGTACTGCACCAATCGATGGGCACACAGCAGGGTCCACCAGAGTACATATGTGGACTGGTTTCAGTGCCTGGGCATGGGGTTTAGAGAGAGATGGTTTGGGTGTGGTGTATGAGAGGTGATCATGACGGAGAGCAGAGGTAGAACATTGGTGGTGTTGTGCAGTACGTGCAGAACACAGGGGAGGTGGGTGTGCAGTGCGGGTTGCCTGTTTCAGATGTCCCCCTTACCCTGGGACAGCCGTTGACTGACATGGGAGGCACCGTGTGGGTGTGCAGGTCACACAGGCTGTGGGGGTTGGAGGCACAGGCCGCAACTGGGTGGTAGCTTGGTGCACAGGCTGGTGACAGGCTGGGTTCTTAAGGGGGGCACTGTCACAACTTTTCAGGGTGTGGGCCAAGCCACCCTCTCACTTACCACCTGGTAGGGTAGCTGCGTGGTGATCCATCACTGTTTCGGGTGGTGGGTTCCCACTGTGTGTCTGTTTCATTGGTGGTACCATTCTGCCTGTTGATGAGCCCCCTGAGGAGAGGGCCATCCTGTTAATGGTTCTGGCCTCCTGCTTCATGATCCTGGCACAGGTGTTCCAGCAATGGGCCAAGTTAATGCTGCCAGGGCCCCGCTTCTACAACCATTGAGAATGGCACAAAAGAGCAGCCAACATGCGCCAAGCAGCATCGTTGCGGTAGGCAAGGAGGGTAGCTGCCCATCGACATTCCCTGTTCAGAACAGCAGTGTCCCAGGACATGCGGCTTGTCCTTTCCCAGTGGTGTCTCAACCTATACGGCCGTCGTGTCATTGTCCCGATGTGGAGGATGAATTGGATGTGGTCACATACCAATGAATTGTGGAAGAACATGAAGGCTACCTGGACAGATGAGGAATGGATGGACCATTTCCTCATGAACCGCTCCCTGTTGACCCAGCTCAGAGAGTTCCTGAACCCACATTTCCGGGATGAGTGACCAACATGCGGTATTTGCTGCCACCAGGGATGTAATTGGCCATGGCAGCGTGGAGGCTGGCTACCCCAGATTCCGGTCAGAGCATTGGGGAGCAGTTAGGAGTGGGGACCGCAACCATCAACAGGGTGCTCCACAACATGTGTGACCTAATTGTGGAGCTGCTGCTCGAGCGGGTCATCCAGCTTCAGGATCCAGAGACTGTGATCTGCGGCTTTGAAGACATGGGCTTCCCCCATTGCATAGAGGTGATAGACAGCACCCACATCCCTATCATCCAGCCCCCACACGCCAAGATGGACTATCTGACCGGAAGTAGGCTTTCTCCATAAATCTCCAGGCCATTGTGGATCACAGGTGCCTGTTTACGGATGTGTACACTGGTAAGTCAGGGAGGAGCCATGATGCGTGCATTCTGTGGGCGTCCCCCTTCTATGCACGCATGTTCAACGGAGAGATTGCCCCCAACCTGTACTGGGTGATTGAAGGTGTTTCCATGGCTCCGATGGTGATTGGGGACCCTGCCTACCCACTGAGCCTGTGGCTCATGAGGGCCTATCCTGTGGCCTGAACACTGGAGCGCAGGCTCTTCAACAAATGCCTATCATCCGCTCGGAGTGTGGTAGAGCTGACATTTGGCCAGCTCAAGATGTGATGGCGCAGGTGACTACTCATGAACAGGAGCCAGTTCGATCTTGAACATACCCCCATCCTTGTCCTGGCAGCCTGCATCCTGAACAATATTTGTGAGACTGGTGGAACTGCCCTTGACAACCCCCCACTGGTGCAGCGAGTGGTTCCCGTGCCCCTGTACCAGCATGTCCAGGATGGGGCATTCTGGCGCATATCTGAGAACCAGGACACTCTGTGTAGGTGCATAGTTGCCCAGATGGCTGGCAACCAACCCTTCCTGTTGACTGCCCCTCCTTCAATGGACTGAATAAACAGTCCCAATAAATACAGCTATATATGTTTTACTATCTCCATGTGTGTTATTATCTGGGTACTAGGGGTTCCCCAGTCCTGTGTGACCTGTGTCCCATGACACGAGGTAACCTACTGGCTTGTAGCCATGGCATTTGTCATGCTCCAGGCTTTGGGTCGTTTCCAGGTGGCAGTTTGCATGGGCATGGCTATAGTGCTATCCATGTGCAGGCCTGTACCCGGGCATGGGTGGTCTGTTGCCCCCCACCTCCTGACAGGGCAGAGCTGTATAGTTCCCACACCTCTATTGTGCATAACATGCCCCTGTATGCAGGTTTCATGACCCATCCCCATGCATGAGGTCCCCTTGACAAAACGATCAACATAGAGGTACGGTACAACAACAGTTTAATGGGGTGACTTTATGGGGGGGGTACTTTTAGCAGGGCCTTCTCTGTGCCCACTTTGGCACACCACCGGGGCTCTCTCCCCTGCATGTCCTTGCTACCGCTGTCCTCTGAGAGCGGTGGCCTGATGGCCTGGGCTCTCCGTCATCCACTGGCCACTCCACTCCGGGCTGCGGTATTGGACCCTACGATGTTGGAACATAAGGTAAGGGTTACGATGGTTCCTGCACTGGCACCCCTACACCACATCACTTTCTGTGGCCCTCTGGTGTTGCCAGGGCTCCCCATGCTGCATCCCCTCCGACCATCCCTCTGCAGGTAGTGATGTGTTCCCCTCCACCACCACCCTCCTTAGCATACAGACATGTGGTCCAGCTTACCGAGCTGGTGGGGTGGCCGGCATGGGCAGTTAGTCACCTGGAGGTTCCAGAATGATCAGGGGAGGCCATGGTTCCCGGAGGAGGGGTCTTGGAGGCAGCTGTGGAGGAACCAGGAGGGGTGTGGGCTGGAAGGGCAGCCCCACAGGCTGTTGTGGTGGGGCTATGTGGGGGAGTGGGACCCTGTCCACTAGGCCAGGGAAGGGGTACTTCTGGGGAAACCAAGGTTGGCTGAAGTGCTGGGGAGGGGGCACCTGCACCTGTGGGAAGGCGGCCCAGTGGTAATCGGCTGCCATCCCTCCATCCGGGCCTGGAGGGCCCATGTCAAACTGGGCCTTGAGGTTCTCTCCACAGAGAGAACCCCATTCATGCATCCATGTAGCCACAGGGGATACCTGCCCTCCTTCCCTTTCTGTCCCTATGCTGTTTGTGACCGATCAGGTGGGGTCCCCGTATTCCCGTCCCCTGTCAGACCACTGTGCGGGTCCCATATGGAAGCACCTTCACCTGGGGCCATGTTGTCCCAGAACCTCCTTGTGGGCATGTCTCATGGTCCCTCCTCCCTTGTGACCCCACATCTGCGTTCCTGTCAGGGGATGTTACCCGTGTGGCTAGGTTATCCAACTGTTATGGGCAGCGACCCATCCCTGTCATGCAAAGGGGATGGTTTACTCTAGGGGCTGCCCCTGTGGCCGGCCTGCTACTCCATTGACCCAGCACCACCCATGACCCGTCCCATTCACGTTGTGGCCTACCATCGTTGTCCTGGTGCCTGGGTCTCGGGGTTGCCACCTCCTCGACCACCTCCTCCTCCATGCCCTCCTCCTCATGAACCTTCAGGGCACCTTGAGCTGTAATGGGAATGTGGCTCCATCAGTCGATCCCTGCTGCCTGGCTATGACTCCGGTCCTTGTGGCCGGGGCCCTGCCCCCCCAGGCACTCCCCCCATCCCCGCCCTACCAGGCCCTGTTGTGATCCTTCCTGGATCATCCTCCTCCACATCCTGGGAGGCATCCCGGGTCTCCATCTGCTCCACGTGTGCCCCCTGTCTCCATGGCTTGTCACCTTGTGGGTTTTGTGGGTACACACGGAGGGTGAAGTTTGTGTGTGTGGGTCCCTGGGCCGCCTCCTCCCCCTATGTGACGGGGCTGTCCCCTCCCGTATCCTGGCTGGCCTCTCCAGGAGTAGCAGTCTCTAACCTGCTCTGGGGGGTTGGGCACGGGGGGGGAAGTGTTGTCAGGGCCCTCTGTCTGCCCCTGGACAAGGCAGTGCCATGTAAGCAGTAGGCAACTATATCCCTGTCCATGCAGAGGAAGCAGTCCAGCTCATCGTGGAACTCCATTGTACACATGGCACGGCCAGACTTGACACAGTTGTCCTTGATATATTTATATCTGGACCTCAAGTCCTTTGCCTGCTGCATGCACTGGGTGACATCCCTATTGTACCCCTGCCACTGCATCTCCTGGACGATGGCGTCAAAGACCTGTCTGGTCTTGTAGCTGTGCACCAGGTCGTGCTCAACCTTTTCAGCCCCCCCCACGCATATAAGGTCCCTGGTCCCCTGCCTTGACCAGGGCTCCCCCTTTTGGGTACCACGTGGGGGGGGGGTTGTCCGGCTTGGTGACTTGGGGCCCGCCCAGTAGCTGTGGTGACAGTGGAGCTGGTTTTCTCCTGTTGGAGGTACTGCAGAGGGGTTAGCATCTGCCGCACAGCCCCCCTCTGCTCCCTTTTCGGTATCCTTCCCCACTCCCCCGCGGGGGGCACGATCAGCTTACCTGACTGTCACGGAGGCCCTCCTCGGCCATCTCCCTGTTGGTGCATTGCTCCTGTGTCTGGGTGCTCTCCTGGGGGTGGGAACCATTAGCTGTCAGCTGCCCGCTCTGTGTTTCCTCAGGATCGATTCTGGTATTGGCATGTGGCCCCCCCCCTCCCCGGGTTCCTGAGGTATCCTTGCTCTTACCTCGCTGTCCATTGCACTCCCTTCCCCGTGGCTGTGGTGGAGTGGGGGGATGCAGTTGCGGCAGTTTGCCCTTGGCCCTGTGATGGGACAGGTGTGCTGTGTTTAGTCGTCTGTTCCACCTCTTCCTCCCCCCGGCCCGTTGGGCTGGCCCCCCTCCCCTGGGCATCCCTGTGACCCTCTGCTTACCCTGGCCCATCTTGCGAATGTCGCAGTGCTGGCTCCCTTCATTTTGTCGACTGCTTTCCATCCTGACATTTTGAAAGCCAGCGCACCCATGTCATGTTTCGGTTCTCCTTTAATGTATTCCAGCTGGGTGTCCAGCATCTCCCCAGGTGGGTGTGTCTGCTTGGGGGCACCTGTGTGGCCTCTCTAGCCATTTCTCTGTGGTCTCGGCAGACCCCTTCCTGTGGGTGTGGGTGTTTGGGTTTTTACACAGACAGGTGGGTGTTGAACACCCATCTCCACTCATCTACACCCATGGAGCATGCCGAATCCTTCCCAGTTGCTCCGTGGATGTTGGTGCGTGGGTCATGCACGCACACCCACCCACTCGTGGACGTTTACACAGGCACTCTCCCACCCATACGATGGGTGTTTATGGGTGTTCGTGGGTGGATGATGTCCACGTAAAAAAGGCCTAAGGCAACTGGAAATCAGTCCGTATTCACCGTTCACAAGATCATGAATCTGGACTGACCTTTATCCAGATTAAAATAAATCCTCAAAAATTAGGTTTCTAGTAGGGATGGGCGAACGCGATTCGGAAGTTCGGAGTTCGGCCCAAACTCGGTCTGTTCGGACGACTGAATCTGAACCCGAATCCGAACACGAACACGAACTGGCCTAACCAAACTAAATTCCGAAGGTTCACTGGAAGGTCGAACGTGACAGGGAGGGGTAGTACTAGTCACTGAGGAGCAGACTTCCAGGCACCAGGGGTGGAGAGGCTAGCAAGAAATGAAACTATCTGCCTCCCCCCTTCCCAACACCTTCTGAGCTAGTCACTGTTCCTGAACAGCAGGCGCTGAGTAGGATTATTAGATTGCTTTAAGTTTCATTTCAGTTTTGTACTGAAATGAAACTTAAA
>QEPC01005090.1:241542-254107 GCA_003113815.1 Sphenodon punctatus | reverse complement strand
TAGATAGATAGATAGATAGATAGATAGATAGATAGATAGATAGATAGGGATGGTAGACAGTTGTAGGAGTTAGCTTAGTGATAGAGATAGCGTTAGTGATTTAGTTTTAGTGTTTGTAGGAGTAGGCCTGTATACTTATTAGATAATCCATTTAGTTCATAGGATTTTGAATAATTAATAGCAGTTAGATTTAGTGTAGATAGATATATATAATATTAGATTAAAAAAATAAATTTAAAAAACCCATATAAAAACAAAAAAACAAATAAAAAACAAAAAAACCATATAAAACCAAATAAAAAACAAAAAAAAATAAAAAACAAAAAAAACACCCATAACAAAACATTTCCTGAACGGCCAAACCCGAACCGAATGGCTGAACAGAACGGCTGAACCTGAACCCAGCAAACTAACCGAACTGCCGAACCGAATGAATGAACCGAACGCAGCCGAACCGGAACCGCGATCTGTTTGCCCATCCCTAGTTTCTAGAACCCAGGGTAAATTTTGAATTCAGGTTCAGTAATTCAGACTAAAGTGTTCACACAATCACCTTAATTTGGATTAAGAGCTGCTTAATTCATATTAATGCACATGTAAAATCCCATAACTCACATTCCCCAAGTTGTCCTGGAGTCTCTCTCCCCCTGCTCCCCCCACAGGATGGGGGCATCTTTCATAGGAATGGCTCTGTCCCCTCCTACTGAAGCTCAGGGTGGGAGAGAACATGTCCCCTCCACCCGACTCCATTTCTACACTCAAGCCCAGTGGCTCATGATTTTTCAGGTAGGTATCCTCTAGCCTACCTAGTTTCTAGGGCTTAAACGCCATCTCAAGTTTTTCTCAGTTATCATCAAGAATCACAGCTCTCAGTTTGTTTTAAGTGAGAAATGATAATCAAGAAAAATGCTGATTTTTTACATTTCTCGGTTGAGAATTTTTTCTCAAAATACCATTTACTGTTAACCAAAACTTACCGTTTACTGCTTACTATGCATCGTGCTCATTCCGGTAATATTGTATTTTGCGCATGTGCATTACCAGGATGAAAGCGGTACATGGTAAGCAGTACATGGTAAATCAGTATATGGTGAAGGGTAAATTGCGGTAAACTGTAAATAGTAAAGTAAACAGTAAACGGTATTCTGAGAAAAATTCTTGACTGAGATTGTTTCTTGACTGTTATCAAGATTGTACCAAGATCTCAGTGACAATTGTTGAGTCTCACAATATTTCTTTGAGGGGAAAAAAATGCTCCTCTTTTCAGCCCTACTAATTTCCAAAATTCCCAATGTCACCACCAGAGATTACTTTTTGCTCACTCAGTACAGGTCGTTTCTCACACAAAGAGGCAGTTTGGGCCAGTGTTTGATCCAGGGCTTTGTTAAAGGTGCAAGGATAAAACTACATGTCTCAGGCTCTTTTATATAAAGTGAAGAGGTTCATGTCAATCATATAAGCTAACAAAAAGGTGTTTTAAGAAAGAAAGAAAGAAAGAAAGAAAGAAAGAAAGAAAGAAAGAAAGAAAGAGAATTAGTCCATCCCTGGAAAATGACCAGAAAGCAATAGGGCTAATAATAAATCTGTGCTTCACGTATATTAACAAAACCAACTGTTTCTAGTGTTCTAGAGGCATTTCTGTTTGGGGTGTTTCGTTGCAGTAATTCTTTAGACAGTGTTTGGATTTTGCACTGTAACTCTATCCCTTAAGTGTATCTAAGCACAGGGTTTCTTTGACAAAAGCAGCACTAAATAATTCACTAATGTGACACTTTGCTTAAGGAAAAGTAACACTGGATTCTGCCAGTGGAAGTTACCATAAGTAGGGGTGGGAATTCTGGTTCTCCTAAGAACCACTATTGCCGGTATTTGGGTGTATCAGATTGGGTATGCTGGCAGAACTGGAGGCCTGCCAGCACCACCCTGAGTCAGCAGGTGGTGCCAGCCCTGTACTGGGCGTTAAAGGAGCGGGTGAGCGAGCAGATGGCAGGGGCTGGGGGTGCCACCATCCACTTCACCACTGACCTGTCATCCAGTAGGAACATGCAGCATGCCTACCTGGCAGTGACTGATGACAGACTGGTGGCAGGACCTGGAGACAGCGTTTGGCAGTGGCAGGAGGGATCCCGAAGCAGGGTATAGGTGGACCCTGCTTCAGGCGGAAGTCATGGATGCCGCGGCCCTCACATATCTCGGAACATCGAGGCACCCCTGACTGCCATGGTGAGGGAGTGGGTCACACCAGGTGTGCTATTCACCAAGGGGTGCGTGGTGATGCACAACGCGGTCAACATATTGAGGGCAGTCCACGAGGGAGGCTTCACCAGAATCCCTTCACCTGGTGTTCAAGGATGCTCTGGGCTTGAGAGAGAAAGGGATTGGGGCAGGACCCCTTAGCTCCCTGATCAAGCAGGGAAGGAAGCTGGCCAGCGGATTCTTTAACCGGAGTGTGATGGGCAATGACCTCCTCCAAGCAAATCAGGCCGAGCAAGTCTGGTGCAGGATCTGTCCACCCATTGGAATTCCTCCACGTTCCTGATGCTCAAGCCGCTTCTCAAGCAGAAAGCCACCTTGCATCCCGTTCAACTGGTGATGGACAGCAGCACATCTCCAGGGTACTATGTGGTGGAATGGGAGATCCTGGAACTCTATGGGCACTGGAAGGGTGAGCTGGTGGAGAGAGTCTGGCAGGCAGAGAGGGCTCTGGAGAGTGCGCAGCAGCAGCAGCAGCAGGACACCCCTGAGGATTGTGGGAGTGGGAACACCCACCTCTTTCAGCCGGCGGGGTCTATTTCTGCCCCCAGCCCAAGCAGTAGCAGCACCAGCAACAGCACCCCTATTGATTCTGGATGATGTGGATGGACAGCCCTCCTTGCCTGGAACGTAGACCCCAGAACCCTGATTGTGGATCCTGGGGCTGGAGTGGCTGGCTGTTTCTTGATGCCAGAATCGATGCCTGTGTCCAACAGAAGCAGATCCGGATCTCCCTGGACCATGCTATAAGTGAATAAGGACCCTCCATGTGGGTCGGTGGAAAGACGGCCCCAGAACCCTGAGGCTGGAGTGGTTGGAGAACTTTGAAGGCCAAAGTGGAGAAGGGTTCCATGTGACGGTTCTCTGTGAACGGAATGACGGTTTCAGAACCCTGATGGTGGGTCCTGGGTCTGGAGTAGCTGGCACCCGTGCTCAGCCAGGCATTGCAGGTGGAGCAGAGGCAGATGAACGGCCAGGGCTCGGTGGCTGGCACCCCTACTCAGTCAGGCATTGCAAGCTGACAATGCTGAGTGGCACTGCTTCAGAGCACCCACTCAGATGGAGTGTTTAGGGAGGGATTCAATAGGGCGTCTCCCAGCATGGCTACCAGAGCAGCAAGTCACCATGCATTCCCTCTGCCATGGACCATGGGGGAGGGGGAAGCACACTGGGCTGGCCTTCGCAATTGACATGTCCCCACCAGGTGTGAACCCTGGGGAACCCATGGTCCCCAGGGCTCCTGGCTATTTCTTCTGAGGCCGTGTCCCCTGCTCACTGAGTGCCAGGAGAGCATCGTGGTTCCAGAAGCATCCGATCAGCTCTCACTGCCCCTTGAAAATTTCTAACTTGACCCAGGAACAGCCGGTTCTGCTCCTGTTGGACACAGACAGCTATTTTAGAGGAGGTATCCAGCATCATCACTGAGGCCGGTGAGGAAATAGCCGAGAGGAACTTGCTTGCAGGCTGGCAGGCATGGGTGGAGTAGCAGCAGAGGCCTGGCTAGGGTCATACTCAACAGAGTTGAAGAAGGAGGAGGGCCACTGTGGTGAGCCATGAAGCCTAGTGCATCGGTCCTGGTGGAGCCGACCCAAGTTGCAGATCTTGGTGGTTGTAGCAAATAAATAATAATATTCAAATGACAACCCATGGCACAGCAGAGGCAGCATTGGGAGCGGAAGCGGATATTGAATTGCCTGGACACAGAACCCATGGCACAGACAGCAGAGGCAGCATTGGCAGAAGAAGCTGGAACTTAGGCCCCAGAACCCTGAGGGTGGATCCTGTGGCTGGAGTGGCTGAAGAACTTTGAAGGCCAAAGTGGAGAAGGGTTCCATGAATAGCAGTTGAACATGTGTCAGTCAGTCGTAAGAGTTAGGCGAGCACCGTTCTGTCTTCAAGGCCCTCACAGATGATGGAAGATACATCACGTACCTGGAGGAAGAGCTGGCTGAGTTTGTCCTGCAGTGGATGGATGTTGGTTTATCTTCCAAGTTCCTTCTGGTTCTAGTCAACTTGGTGAAGTTCAACAGGTGCTACCTGGATGCTTGTGTTGTGGAAATGGCCCATATGATTTGTAGGAATGTGAGAACAGTCGGTCCTAAGAGATAGGGGAGAGCTGTTCCGAAGGGATAAGTGATCACCGATGGCCTCCATTGCCCTCAGCCAATCGAAAGGGAATCGGGTTCAGATCCCCGAATACAGAGCAGCGGAGATGCTGGAGTCATGGCCAGGAAAGGTCACATCACAAAGAGTGTGTGAGCCAGGATCTCCCATTCTGCCCCATTGTAATGTTCAACCAGCCCCCGCCCACCGGCGCACTCATCGGAGCTATGGCCGTCTCCAAGATTGAGGAGCAAATGGCTGACGTGCAGTACAAGCAGCAGCAGACACTGGGTTGCCAGGGCACAGAACCCATGGCATAGCAGAGACAGCAGAATCAGACATTGGATTGCCGGGGTACAGAACCCATGGCACAGACAGCATAGGCAGCATTGGCAGTTGAACCCTGAGGGTGGATCCCGGGGCTAGAGTGGCTGCGTATGACTGCAGTGGAAGGACAGCCCTCACAGTCCCTGCCCTTTATGTACATATCCTTCTGGAGAAGGTTGGAGTGAGTTATTGACTATTTTTATACCTCCCCTTTTCTATTTAAATGGAATATGTCCCTGAATGCTCAAGTGGGAAATCTCTTTGCTCTCTTTGCCAATGTTGCAGACTGACTTGGCTGGCATGGGTGGGGGAGTGGCAGAGGCCCAGCCAGAGCATCAGTGATCTTGGTGGTAGTAGGAAATAATAAATCATATTCAAACGAGAACTTTGAAGGACGAAGTGGAGAAGGGTTCCATGTGAACAGCAGTTGTTGAACATGGGTCCATTGGTCCTAAGAGACACGAGCTGGACCCTTCATGTGGATCGCCCTAGGCTGGCTGGCATGGGTGGGGGAGCAGCAGAGGCCTGGCCAGGACTCGGTGGCTGGCACCCCTGCTTGCCTGGGCATTGCAGGCTTGCATCCCACTCTCAGGATCTGAACAAGCTATTCTGCCAATTGGTCAAACCTTGCCCAGTGATGAATCACATGGCCACCCAGTAGCAGACATTGGATTTCCCGGGTACAGAACTCATGGCACAGACTGCAGAGGTGCCATAGGCAGCAGCAGCAGACACTGAGTTGCCCAGGAACAGAACCCATGGCACAGACAGCAGAGGCAGCATTGGCACAGAAGGATCAGATTTTGGATAGCCCAGAGGGACATTGGCACAGCAAGAGCAGATATTGGATTTCCCAGAGGCAGCATTGGCGCAGCAGGAGCAGACTTTGGATTGTCCAGAAGCAGCATTGGCAACACTGGCACAGCAGGAGCAGAATTTGGATTGCCCAGAGGCAACACTGACAACATCAGCACAGCAGGAGCAGACATCGGATTGCCCAGAGGCAGCATTGGCAAATCAGGAGCAGAGTTTGGATTGCCCAGAGGCAGCATTGACAACACTGGCACAGCAGGAGCAGACTTTGGATTGCCCAAAGGCAGCATTGGCACAGCAGGAGCAGACATTGGATTGCCCAGAGGCAGCATTGACACAGCAGGAGCAGACTTTGGATTGCCCAGAGGCAGCATTGGCAACATGGGCACAGCAGGAGCAGACATTGGATTGCCCAGAGGCAACATTGACACAGCAGGATCAGACATTGGGTTGCCCAGAGGCAACATTGGCACAGCAGGAGCAGACATTGGATTTCCTGGGCACAGAACCCATGGCATGGACAGCAGAGGCAGCACTGGCAGCAGCAGCAGACACTAGGTTGCCCACAGGCAGCATTAGCAGCAGGAGCAGATTTTATAAAAAAAATTATTTATTCAAATTTGGAATATAATATATACTACACTAACTCTAACTGCTATTAACTATTCTAAAACCTATGGAACTAAATGGAATATTATCTAATATCTACAAAGTCCTAGTCCTACAAACAGAGTATAAAATATTTAAACTGAATCACTACACACCATCTCTATCTATCTCTATATCTAAGCTAACTCCTACATCTATCTATCTATCTATCTATCTATCCACACAGAGGGATGGAGGGGGGGGACACAGACAGCTCACAAAAAGCAACACAGGGAGGGGTACAAAACTGAAATGAAATCTAAATGAATGTAATCCTACTCTAAATAAATCCAAAAACAGGGGAAGGGAATCAGGAATGGAATATATATTATATTCAGGGAGGAGGGAAGGATTCAATGGAGGGTAGGGAGAAAGAACACAGGAAGGGGTAAAAAAATAAAAATAACACCTAAATTTAGCTTATCTAATCTAATTAAATGAAACTATGAGGTAAATGTGTGGAAATTGGTGAAGTAGAAAGAGGATGGCAATGGATTAGGAAGAAAACTGCTGTGAGAGGGAGACTTCTGAAAATGCCTGCTGACAGGATCAGTGGCTAGCTCAGAAGGAATTGGGAAGGAGGGGAGGGAAATTACTTTTGTTAATTGCTGTGCCCGCCTTACCACAAGCCCCATTGTCTCTGTGCAGTCTAGCCCAATGCCAATTGTAGACTGCGAAGCCAATGGTCTGAGGAAAAGAGGGATGGTGATTGGGCAGGCTGGCTGCTATTCCAAGCCTCTCTCCATCTCTGGCACCAAGAAGTCTGCTCCTCAGTGCCCCCCTCCTCCCTGGGCTTGTTTATCCCATTTTTCCCACCCAAAAATGCCCGAACTCATCCAAACTGTTCGGGGGTTCGAACATTTGGTTCTGATGTTTGGTTTGGTCAACCGAACATGCTGAGTTCAGACCGAACACCGAACATTCGTACTGCGTTCGCACATCCCTACTTGCCTCTTTCCCTTTCGCCCACGTACATCACCACCACCTGCGGTGCTGTAGTGTCTGCAAGTTGAGACGCCGGATGCTACTGCTGCTGGAATAACCCGCTCCCCAACTCTCTCTCTCTCTGTGGCAGACCCAGAAATAAGACACGTGCAAATCCTTCCCTTCTTAGGGGTGCCAGTGTTGGCAAGTTGAGACCCTGGCTGGCCCGTCTCTGGGTGAGTGCTGCGGCTTGTATCTGACTGCTGGAAGAACTCCTCCCCCCACCTGGCAGACCCAGAAATAAGACACGTGCAAATCCTGCCCTTCTTGGGGTGCTAGGCTTGGTAAGTTGAGACACTGGTTGGCATGTGTCTGGGTGGGTGCTGCGGCTCGTGCCTGACTGCTGGAAGAGCTCCCCCCCCACCCTCTCTCTGGCAGACCCAGAAATAAGACACATGAAAATCCTACCCATCTGCTGCCACTCGCTGATGCCCACAGTTTGTGCCTGACTGCCCACCACCCACCCACCCGCACACCAGTGAGCTCACTCTAAAGGATAGTATTCGTGTCCTCAAGGTTATATGAAACAATAAACAAAAATAAATTTTACAAACCTGGCAACAGTGCCACCTCCTCTGTCCTCTTTCTCCTCTGGCGAAGAGCCGGCCTCCACCTCCTTACCAGATGGTTCAGGCTGGGCCTCCACTTCTTCCTCCTCCACCGTGACCTTCCTCAGTCTCATTTTTCTTTTCCCCCCACCAACACCACTTCTTCCTTCACCTGACACTTCAACCAAACCACACACACACGCACAGCCACAACACACACAGACAGACACACACACACACACACAAGCTCACAATCAATTTTTCACATTTCACTTCACACAAGCCAGATACAGACACCACTCCACCGCACACGAGAACACACACAATCGAAATACCATTTCGTTTTTGGTCTCGCAAGATCACGAGATCAAATGATATCGATAATGATAATGAAAATGAAGTCTTTAAAATTGGTATCGGTATCGATAACGACAATAATGAAATCGACATTGCACAGTCTTTGCCAGCCTATCTGAGTGCCCTGCCAAGGTACAAGCCTGCCTTCCCTACTACCTCTCATGCCACACTGCCTGTCTGCCCACCAAGGTTGCAAAGTTCAAAGCCTGCCTCGATCTGACTGCCTTCTGCTCATGCCATGCTGCCTGTCTGCCCACCCGCCCAGGTGGCCTAGATCAAAGCCTGCCTCAGTCTGCCTGCCTTCTGCTCATGCCATGCTGCCTGACTTCCTGCCCTGTGGGCAAAGCTCAAACCCTGCCCCAGCCTGCCTACCTCTCATGCCAAGGTGGCTGTCTGCCTGCCTTGGCAACTCTGGGTGATGTGCCCCACTGGCCTGGTAATCTCGCTGCTGCTGTCTGCTGGTCCATGAGTGCTCTTCCTTGGCAAATCCAGAAGTGCCCACACAATCCTGCTGCTGCCATCTGCTGCTGTATGAGAGCTCTTCCCTGGCAAATCACACCATCCTGGCTCCATGGGTGCTGCACAAAGGCAAATCCTGCTGCTGCCATTTCTGCTGTGCCACGGGTTCTGTGTCCTGGCAAATCCAATATCTGCTGCTGCCAATGCTGCCTTTGCTGTGCCACCGGTTGTCTGCCCTGGCAATCCAGTGTCTGCTGCTGCCAATGCTGTTTCTGCTGTGCCACGGGTTCTGTGTCCTGGCAAATCGAATGTATGCCGCTGCAAATACCACCTCTGCTGTGCCATGGGTTTTGTGTCCTGGCAAATCCAATGTCTGCTGCTTCCAATGATGCCTCTGCTGTACCACAGGTTCTGTGCCCTGGCAATCCAATGTCTGCTACTGGGTGTTCACATGATTCACTACCGGGAAAGGCTTGACCAATTGGCAGTATAGCTTCTTTACTTCTGTTGAATATGAGCCAAGCCTGCAATGCCCGGACAAGTGGGGGTGCTAGCCCCCAAGCCCTGTCCGGGCCTCTGCCACTGCTCCACCCATGCCAGCCAGCCTGCAATGCCAGCTTCCTCCCCCGCTCGATCAGGGAGAAATTACCTTATAAATGTATATCTGACTGTAACATCTTTGTAGTCCAACCAGTGTATATGACATTTGGCAGGGCTGTATATCACAGTTTCACGATAATCTCCGCCAAATATCAGAAAGATATGCTAAAGGGTCCCAATTTTATATTCCTGCACAGCATATGCAGAGAAGGAGCCTATGCCAGGGATTCTCTTACGTGTCACTGTAGTATAAGATTGGTTTGTCATGCCAAGTGGATAGCAGAAATGTCAACCAAATATCCTCATTCTGTGCTGTAAACATCCCAATATTTCTCCCCCACTTGTTACTGGGAACTCAGAAGCATCTGTTTAGGAAAGAGCCAAAAGAGATTCTCTTAAGTTCTTTGTCACAGTGCTGCAGGATGTGATTGTGATTGGCAGGCAGAGATGTGTAAACTGTGTCTCCTGATTTTTGGGATGCTATATCCAAAGTCCCAGTTATGTCCCTTCGATGCCTGCCCGAGGGCTGCCCCTTATGCCCGCCTCAAAGCTCCTACTGATTGGTCCTGTAAAGCTGGATTCAGTAATTGGCCAGTGAATGTGTCTTTTGGGTTGTTCCACATTCTTGTCCTCCTTGACCTCTTTGCTGTCTTCGATACTGTTGACCACTCACTCTTGCTGGATTCAATTCACTCCCTTGGTTTCCGTGGCTCCATCCTCGATTGGTTCTCCTCCACCTCTCTGACCGCTCCTTCAATGTGTCTCTTGCCTACTCCACCTCCTCTTCCCTTCCACTCTCGGTTGGTGTTCCCCAAGGCTCTGTCCTTGGCCCTAGGGATGGAGGAGGAGGAGGAGCAGCCCCATCTCGACTGCCCCTGGCATGGGATGGCGTGTGCCAGTGCACCATCACTCCTTGCCAGGGAGCAGCTCGGGGAATCCGAGCAGCAGAAGATTCACCTTTAGGAACAACAACTGCTCCACCAACTTGGCCCCCAGTCTCAGGCGGTGCAGGAAGCAAATGTCCCCCACCACAGAGAACAACCGCTTGCTGGGGACACTGGTTGGTGGGCAGGACAGGATACCCTTGGCCACTTTCAACAGGGCCAGCCACACGTTGGCCTTGCCGGCCCAGTAGGCTAAGGGATTGCTGCTGAGATCAATGCATGGTTCCTCCTCCAGGTAGGTCTCCACTGCTGCTGAGGCATCATCATACTTCCTCTGGTAGCTCTGGGTGGGCACCACCTGCCCCACTGCCCTCAGCCATGCTGCTTGCCCTTTTGTGCTGGGTCCCATGCTCCCCAGAGTGACCTGCACACAGGAGGAGCTGCTGGCGCTAGTAGGGGTCCTGCTTCTGCTCATCCTGCTGCTTGTGCTGCTGCTACTGCTAGGACTGGGGGAAGGGATAGACCTAGATGGCTGGAAGGGGTCGCTGCTCCCACTCTCACCATCCCCAAAGACATCCTGCTGCATGGCTTGCTCTGTCTGCCACAGACCTTCTGCACCAGCATACCCTTCCGGAGACCGCTGTCTCACGTGCCATGCTGCCCTTGATCCTGGGGTCCATCATGGTTGCCAGGACATATTCCTCCCGGCGCAGGAGCTCATCAAAGCGTGCACTCAGCCCCGCCTTCAGTTCCGTGCCAGGTCAAGCACCTCATCGGAGATCTTCCTGCCTGGAGGGTCACAATCCCGCCCCCTCGAGAATCTCATCCAGAGTCCTCTTGAGACTATGGACCAGCAGGGTTACCTGGCTGAGGGTGGCGGTGGAGCTGCTCACAGTCTCCGTCACGGCCAGGAACGGTCTCAGGATGAAGACTGTCTGAGCAATCATCTCCCATTCCTCCCTGTTGTACCCTGGAGGTGCCTCAATGTCTGTCTCCAGTTCCACCTGATGCAGGGTGGCTTTGTGCTCAAGAAACCACTCAAGCATCAGGAAGGTGTAATTCCACCTGGTGAAGACATCCTGGATAACCTGGTGCACTGTGGACCCTTGCTCAGCCTGCTTCTCCCGGAGGAGCTCGCTGCCCTTCACGCTGTGGTTGAAGAACCCTGCCACCTTCCTCCCCCGGTCAAGCAGGGAGCTAAGGGTGCCTGGCCCAATCCCCTTCTCCCCCAAGCCCAGAGCATCCTTCATCACAAGATAGAGGCTGTGTGCGGAGCAAGGGATACCTTTAGTATATTGGCCGTGTTGTCGTGGCCACACACCCCTTGGTGAAGGCGGCACCTGATGTGACCCACTCCCTCACCATGGTGGCCAGGACTGCCTTGAGGTTTCTCAAGGTGTGGGAGCTGTCCATTACTTGTGCCTGAAGCAGGGTCCACCTGTACCCTCCTTCAAGACCCCTCCTGCCACTGCCAAGTGCTGCCTCTGGGTCCTGTCACCAGTGTGCAGTCACTGCCAGGTAGGTGTGCTGGGTGTTTCTGGCGGACCACAGGTCAGTGGTGAAGTAGACCGTGCACCCCCCAGCCCCTGCCAGCTGCTCCCTCACCCACTCCTTCAAAGCCCTGTAGAGCTGTGGCACCACAGTCCGACTTAGGTTGGAGCGGGAAGGCAGCTTAAAGTTGGGGGCCAGGAACCTAATCAGCTGCTGGAAACCCTTGTCCTCCACAATTTAGAAGGGCTGCCCATCCAGGGAAATCATTTCTGTCAACAGGTGCTTCACTTTCTCTTGGAAGCCAATGCCACGGCACCCTGCTGATGACCTTGACAGATCCCCCCACCCCAGTGCCTTCATGGGGGACTGATGGTGCTGCTGGGGAGGTTCCTGCTGCTGTCCTGCCTCCCTAGCAGGATAAATACTGCTCCTGCAGTTAGAGTCAGCAGTTGGTGCTGGTGCAGGATGCTTGCCCACTGAAGGAGCCGGGCACCTGGCTGCTGCAGTCAGGAACCCACTTCCATCCACTTCCCCTGACTTCCCGCTGAGCAGCAGAGCACGGTGGCATGACTTTAGGTGCCTTGCCATTGCCGTTGTGCCCAGGTTGCTGAGCACCTGCCCACGCTTTACCACCTTTTTGCACACAGTGCACTGCACCTCTCTGGGATCATCTGCCCTCACCTGCTTAAAATGATCCCAGACTGAGGATTTTTCCCCTGGTGCCTGGAAGTCTGCTCCTCAGCTGACTCCCCCTCCCTGTCACATTTTGCCTTCCGGTGACACGTTTTTGCCACCCGAACTCACCCGAACATGATCCAAACTGACCGAACTGTTCGGTCATTTCAACGTTTGGAATCTAGTTCAGTTCGGTCAGTTCGTGTTCGGATTCGGGTTCGGGTTCAGTCATCCAAACAGGCCGAGTTCAGGCCGAACTCTGAACTTCTGAACCACGTTCGCCCATCCCTACTTGGGCCTCTCCTCTTCTCTATCTATACCCTGTCCCTAGGCAAACTCATTGCCTCCCATGGCTTCCAATATCACCTCTACGCTGATGACACTCAACTCTATCTCTCTACTCCCTCTCTCTATCCATCTATT
>QEPC01005090.1:179468-220232 GCA_003113815.1 Sphenodon punctatus | reverse complement strand
GGAGAGAAATTACCCCATATTGGATAAGGAATTATTAGCGATCAAAGCAGCATTTGAAACTTGGAGGCATTTCCTTGAAGGGGGTCCCCACCCCATCCTTGTATATACAGATCATAAGAATTTAGCCTACCTTCACTCTGCACAGATTAATAACCCACGACATGCAAAGTGGGCATTGTTTTTTGCTCGTTTTTGTTTTTCAATACAGTATCGTCCCGGATCACAAAACACCATGGCGGATATGCTATGCCGATATTATACCCATATTGAAAAGGAAGGAGACCTTCATGGACCCATACTGCATCCCCGAAGCATTGCAGTTACTCTCCCATCATTGCCACAATTGAAATCCTTAACACAAAAGGAGCAATCACGTCCAGAATTCCAACAATGATATGGGCTGGCGTTTCATAAAGGGAAGGTGGTCATCCCATGCAGATTTAGACCACAGGTAATATGGGCCCACCATGATTCCCCTCTTGTAGGACATCCAGGGTATAAACGTACTCTCTCCTTGATTACCAGGTCCTTTTGGTGGCCTTCCATCCAGAAGGACGTAAAACAATGCGTACAGGGATGTTCCATTTGTGCACGCACCAAGACCCCTTGAACACTTCCCGTCGGCTTATTACAACTTACCGACAACCCCAAAAGTCCCTGGCAAAAAATTGCACTAGACTTTATCATTGGACTTCCCAAATCTGTAGGGTATGACACCATCCTGGTGATTATCGACTACTTTACCAAAATGGGGCATTTTGTCCCCTGTAACAGAATACCCTCCGCCCCAACCACGGCTCGCCTCCTCCTTCTTCGGGAAGTCGTCCGCCTACATGGACTCCCAAAAGAAATCATTTCAGATAGAGGCCCCCAATTTATCTCGCGATTCTGGAAGGCGCTTTTCTCCCTTCTCCGAGTTAATCTCCGACCTACCACAGCCTACCATCCCCAAGCAAATGGGCAAGTTGAACGTGTTAATCAACATATCGAACAGTATTTGCGTTGTTTTTGTTCCTACCTTCAAGTCGACTGGGTGGAACATATACCCCTTGCAGAATTCACTTATAACAATGGCCCCAACGCTTCCTTGGGAAATTCCCCCTTCTATGTCTCGTATGGTTCCCCCCCCTTTGTTTTCCAGATGCACCCCTCTCTTCAGTACCAGCAGCGGATACATTGGTGAAAAATATTCACGACGCCCAACGGACAGCTCAATGGCATCTACTGGACGCTCGCGCTCGTTACAAAGCCTCCACAGATAAACGTCATCTCCCAGGGCCGTCACTACAAGTAGGTGACCTCGTTTGGGTACGACGTCAAAATTATCACTCCTTGTGCCCATCTGCTAAGCTAGATGATGCTTACATGGGTCCCTTTCCCATTACAAGGAAATTAAATGAAGTCACGTTCACTGCCAGCTTACCCACCCACTTGCGCATCCATCCCTCTTTCCATATTTCCCTGCTGAAAAAAGCACAAACCCCTGACTTCGCAGTACAGCGGGAAGTCACTGCCCCTCCTGTTATACTCCCCGAGGGCCCTGAATATAGAGTTCGGGCCATCTTGGATTCCCACTTTTTTGGGTCCCAGCTATACTACCTAATTGACTGGAAACATTATGGACCTTCAGAACGCTCTTGGGAACCCTCTATGAATGTTCACGCCCCCCATCTTATCCGAAACTTCCACCTTCGCCATCCCTCCCGACCTGGTCTAACAACCGGGGTTGGGGGGGGCTTGGACGGGGGGGTACTGTCAGCGCCCGCGCTGACAGGGCAGGGATGGGCGGTGAGCGTCCTGTTGCCCGACAGCAGTGAGGATGCCAAACCAGGAAGTGATAGGTTTCCAGGGTTAGGTGGGTGGGGCCGATTCACGCCCTCAGGGAATCCAGGCCCTGCCCAGCCGTCAGCTGTACCGCCTGAACACTGCAGCTCAGAGGCGGGTTGGGGCCCCGCCCTGAGCTCGCTAATCTTGGGAGGGGAGTTCATAACCATATAAGAGGCCAGCGGGGGCAAGAGCCTCCGCCGGTAATCATTTTGAGAGGCTGGCCCCTGTATCCTTGTGTGCTTATATCCTACTATTCTTGAGTTTGAGTGAGATGGTTTGTGTGCTTCCAGTGTCCTTCCCTGTACTGTGTAGAGTGAAAGGTGGTAAGATTGATTGTATATCCTTGTTTTGTTGTGTGTAGTGGGTGTTGAATTATACGTGGATTGACTCCTGGCATATTGGGTCCTTGGTCCTTGCTCCCTATCCCGTGACCCTTTTCAACTCCCCCTCCCATGTGTGCAAGCCCTATCCCTTTTCCCCTCACTCCCCTATCCTTCCCCCTTATCCTTCCTCCCCCCCGCCCCCCGCCTGGGTTATCCCTTCCATCTCCGCCACAGTTGTTCATGGTGTCCTGGTCCCAGTGTATTCCCCCGAGTCATTGAAATCTTCCCTTTGTGTTTGCTCTCCTTGGGGCAATTGGCTTCCTCCTGTCTATCTCAATGATGACACGGGTTGCCCTCTATATTTGAGGGAAAGCCCACCTAATACCCTGAGGGATATTTATACCCAGATAGATTACCTTAGCCCAGAGGAAGCCGCCCTTGGCCCTTATCCCCTCCCTTTCCTTTTCCCCATTTCCCGTGACCTCCCCTTCCTCCTCCCTTCCCCCATGACAGGTAGCTTGGCGCCTGTCCCACAGCATCTGATCAATTTTTTCCCGGTCCCTTATCCCTCCCTGAGCGGAACCTCCCTATTGAAGGACTGCTGATCCCGCTGTTTCTCTGCCAGCCACCTGGTTTCCACCAGAAGTTCCCTCCCCAGATCCTCTCTCCTACTATGATTGCGAGTCCGCATCTCCCAGTTCCTCTCAGCACTCCCAGCAGTGGAATCCCAGGATGGACCTGGCTGCTCGCCTGTGAATGGCAAGGGAACTTATGTTTAGCTTGGGGCTGGGGATCAGCTGCTGTGTGCTGTTTTGGCTCCTACCACTGCACTGCAGTCTCCCCCCCCCCCCTCCAGTTGCTCCTTCATGTCCCTGGGCAAGTTTAGCAGTCTCCCTTTGTGTTCCCCTGTCTGCATCGACATTTTGAGGGTTGTAAAGGAACACATTCTTGCTCCCATCACCCCTGAGAGTGGATGCCTCCTGTCCCCTACATGGTCTCACCTCCCTGTCCCTTCTCCATGTCCGGGTTCCCCCCCAGCCATTGCGTTCTCTACACCCATGGTCTCGGGGTGTTCCCATCCCTCCTCCTTGCTGTTCCCTTTACTGTGCCTTTGTTGCCCTTGAGGGGGGATGGGGCAACCTGTGCTGCTGTGTCGCTGTCCCCTTCGTGTCACCCTGCCATCTCCCACCACCATGCTCTTGTCTGTGTGAACCTACCATCGATATCCTCATCACTGGGTGCCAGGATGGCCTCCGGTTCCTCCACGTCGGGCCACCACTTCCTCCTCCTGCACATCCAGATCCCCTTGAGCTGTGGGGGCAATAGCGATCTGTCTGTTCAGCAGTGCTTCCCTGCTGGGACCCTGACTGGCTGGGGCCATGGCTCCTCCCCCCCGTTCCATGGGGTCATTCTCTTACCTGGGTCATAGTCTTCCTCCTCCTGGGGGCCATCCTTGGTGTCTGGCTCCTCCCTGTGTGCCCCCTGTCTCTGTGGATTTTGACCCTATGGGTTACAGGGGTGCAGGCGGAGAGTGATGTTTCCTGTTTCCTTTTCCAGGGATGCCTCCTCCACCTCTAAGATGGGGCTGTACCCTCCCGCTTCCTGACTGGACTCACCAGGGGCAGTGGGCTCCCCTTGCTCTGAGGGTTTGGTGGTAGTGGAGCAGGTGCTCTCCTGTTGGGGGAATACGTCAGAGTGAGATGCTGTCTTGCTGTACCCCTGTTGTTGCTGTGGGATGGTCCTTGCCCTCCCCCCCCCGGGTTCCCACTGTTTTACTTGACTGCCATGGAGGCCCTCCTTGGCTGTCTCCCCGGTGGTGCTGTGCTCAAGGATGTGGGTGTTCTCCTGTGGGGAATGGCGGTGGTGGAGCTGTCAGCGGTCTGGCTGGCAGTACCCCGGCATGTGCTTGGGGCGTGTCTGTGCCCTTCCCCCACCTCTGTTGTTGGTGGGTTCCCCTGTCTTACCTCGTTGTCAGAGGGGCTCTCTTCCCTGGGCCACATTGCTGGGAGTGTGGGTGGGGGTGCAGCCAGTGCTGTGTTGTACCCTCTGTCCTGTATCAGAATGAGCGAACTGTCAGTAGGCATCCTGCCCCCCCCCGCCGCCTCCCCAGTGCCGGAGGCTCAGGTCCCCTCCCTGGGCAGCCCGGGGTCCCACAACTTACCCTGGCCTTTCCCGTGTGTCGTGGTGCTGGCTCCCTTGGTTTTATCTTGGGCTTTTCTGCCTGACATGTTGGGAGCCGGCGCATCTATGTCCTCACTTGCTTCTCCTTTAAGGGCTCCTGGCAGGGCGTTCAGCATCTCTCTCAGTGGGTGTGTCTGCTTGTGAACTCCTGGGGGCTTCTCTAGCCATGTCTTGCTGGTTTTGGTGGGGTGGACCCTTTTCATGAGTGGGTGTGCTTTGTCATTCACACAGATGGCTGGGTGTTGAACATCCATTTCCACCCACCTACACCCAGAGAGCATGCTGGCTCCTTCCCTGATGCTCCATGGGTGTAGATGGGTGTAGGTGGTGGGTCGCGGAAGTGCGCACACTCACCTGGCACCATTCACATGGACAGTCTCCCGCCCATCTGATGGGTGGAGATGAGTGGGTGGCGTCCATGTAAAAACAGCCACAGACATTCTAACACCGATAAAATTACTGTTACATTTTATTATACATGTTACAGGGCACCCACAGAGCACACATGCAGCCCTGAAACATGTATAGTCAAATGTACACCCATCTTGTTGGTGTTAAGACTATCTGTGTGAAAAGGGCCAGGTACCCATCAAGTCAAGACTTCAGCTAGGCAGATATCTGGTTGAGCACACACAGACAACAGGCATGCAGAATTCAGATAATGTTAGGGATGGGCGAACAGATCGTGGTTCGTCCGTTCGGTTCGGCTGCGTTCAGTTCGTCCGTTCGGTTCGGCCGTTTGGTTCGGCTGCGTTCGGTTCGGCAGTTCAGCTAGTTCGCCGAGTTCGGGTTCGACTGTTCGATTCGGTCGTCCGAACAGGCCATTCGGTTAGGCCGTTCGGCTGTTTGGTTCAGCAGTTCGGCCATTCGGGAAGTGTTATTATGGGTGTTTTTTTGTTTTTTATATGGTTTTTTGGTTTTTTATTGGGTTTATCTAATATTATATATATCTATCTACACTAAATCTAACTGCTATTAACTATTATAAATGCTATGAATTAAATGCATTATCTAATAAGTACACAGACCTCCTACTACAAACACTAAAACTAAATCTATCACTAAGCTAACTCCTACAACTCTCTACTATCTATCTATCTATCTATCTATCTATCTATCTATCCCCCTCATCTCATATCCATATATATATATATATATGGATATACGTATGGAGATATATATGTATATATATATATGGATATATATACATCCCATATATATGGGATGGGGGGGAATCACAAACAGAAGAGGAGTCTGTAGTGAAATACATACATTACATACTCAACTAGTCTGTACAGTGCATAACACAAGGTTTCAGTTTATGGTTTAAGTTTCATTTCATTACAAAAGTGAAATGAAAGTTAAAGCAATCTAAAAATCCTACTCAACGCCTGCTGTTCAGGAACAGTGACTAGCTCAGAAGGTCTTGGGGAGGGGGGAGGCAGATAATTAGTTTCGTTCCTTGCAAGCCTCTCCACCCCTGGTGCCTGGAAGTCTGCTCCTCAGTGACTGACACCTCCCTGTCATGTTTGACCTTCCAGTGAACCTTTTTTTGCCACCTGAACTCATCCGAACGCGATCCGAACTGACCGAACTGTTCGGCCATTTCACTGTTCAGTGTTCGGTTTGTTCAGTATGTTCGCGTTCGGGTTCATGTTCGAGTTCAGTCGTCCAAACAGGCCGAGTTCGGGGTGAACTCTGAACTGCCGAACCGCATTCGCCCATCCCTAGATAATGTTACTGGCTGTGGATGGGTTGGGAGGAATGCATTGGCTAAACTCTGTTCTCCGTGAACTTGAGTCCACAGTGATGAATCACCAAGCAGGAAGTAGTGAGGGAGAAATAAAGAGCATGTGGTGAGAACCACAATTTGTTGATCCCTAACAAATTGGGGTTTGCCTCCTTGCAGTACTCTTCTCTGCTCCTTTCCAATATATGGAAGGGAAAAATAATTGCTGTACTTATTGTAGTTAGTTACTGTCCATTTTTGCTGTAGTTTGTTTGATTGCATGCTATAAAACTATAACATTTTATTTTATTTGCCAGTTTCTAATACCTTCTAACCCACATGAAATATTACCTTCCTTAATATCCAGCTTGATTCCAAGATGGACCCTTTTATGCAAGAGCATCAGTGTCTGGCCCTTAAATTATAAAATGTTTAAAATAAAACACATGAGGTGGTGTCATTTTGGTGCTTTTCCAACATTTAGCTAATACTTTTACTAGCATTTAGGTAATTTTTTCACGCACACACGATCTGTGATTTAAGTCAGGCCAAGGATCGCCCTCCTGCCCACATTAATGTATATTGCACATAACTCTGCTCCTTTTAATTTTTGCCATGACTTTTGCCCCCCCTCCCCCCCGACAACTGTGCCAAGAAATACAACACTGTACTTTTGGTGTCATAATATTTCCATTCTGCTCTGAAGAGTCTAACACAAATGGGTTCAGGCTTATGGGTGGAAAACATCCAAGCTGAAAGGATAGGATTGTCTTTCCTTAATGGTTTAAATAAGGTTGTTTGCTGATATTACATGGTGAGATTCTGCACCATGTCAGAATAGCAACATTTTCAAGGCAATTCACTTTAGGAGAAAAAAAAATGTTGTTTTTTTCCCTTATTATTTATTTAATTTAGCATTAAATTATCATTTCTACCCTGCCCCTCTCACCAACGGCGTCTCAGGCAACTCACAAAATACAATATAAACATCAACATAAAAATATATAAATATACAAATATAAAAACACAGCAATATATAAAAACAAAACCTGATCTGCACATAAGACAATCCCCACCCTGTCCACCCAACCCAACTAACCCAACCCAACATCTGGTGCGGTGGCTTCGGCTACTGGTTTCAATTCTGGACCTGGCCATGATCATCCATGCTTTTATTACCTCTAGGTTAGACTACTGCAATGTGCTTTACGTGAGGCTACCTATGGTGACAGCTCGGAAGCTGCAGCTGGTGCAGATTGCAGCAGCCCACTTCCTGGTGGGGCTGGGCCACTGGAAGCACATTACACCAGTGCTCCGGTCTCTGCACTGGCTGCCAATAGTCTTCTGGGCCCGATTTAAATGTTGGTTTTAACCTAGAAAGCCTTACACAGTCTGGGCCCTGCTTATTTGTGAGACCTCCTCACCCCGGGTTCTAGATCGGCCCCTGCGATCATCCAGGGGTGCCTTGTTGGAGGTCCCCCAGGTTCTCTGGGGGGCCACGCAGGATAGGGCATTCTCGGTGGCCTTTGAAATTACCTCCCGGTGGGGGCACGGTTGGCCCCGGACCTCCCAGCCTTCCATAGAAACTGCAAAACCTGGCTGTTCCATCAGGCATTTGGCGAGCGAGATGGGGGGGGTAGACGGGGGGGGGTTTGGGGTGTTATTTGATTGTTTGATTTTATATTTGAATTGTTCTTATACTTATATGTATTCTTGTTAGTCGCTCTGGGCTGCCTGTTTGGGAGAGAGCGGGATATAAATTCCGTAAATAAACAAATAAACCTCTCCTCCCCCCACTCTGTCCCCGCCAAATGCCTGATGGAAGAGTCAGGTCTTACAGTTTCGTCGGGTGCAATGTCAGGTAGAGATTTACATTAAACAGAACTCTGGCAGGGCCTCCCATCCCTTGTAAGGGACTTCTCTTGGAAAACAAATGTTGTAGTGTGTAAACTAAGGGTTGTGTTCAATCCACAGAATCCATCAGCACTGCAGTATCAGCAGTTGCTTACAGAGAGCTGCAGAATGATGATAAAGTAAGTGAATCTGAAACACTTGAGTGCTCCCACTATCACCCATGCTGTAACACATCAGCATTTAGCAACGCAGACCCAGTGCCAAGTTGTTGTTGGAACAGAGCCCTGTTGAAAATCGGCTCCAGCTAAGTAACAGGACTTGATAAGGGAGACTTGACAGTCCAGTCTTCAGGGCCACTGGAGCCGTTTGCTACAAAGTCTCCTGCAGGTAAGAACAGCTGAGCAATGAAATAAGTTGTGAAATCTCCTTCATTGGAAATTTCAAAAAACCTGATTAACAAGCATCTGTCTGTGAAGATGTCCTGCCTTGGAGCAGAGGGTTGGACTAGTTAATTCCATTATTCCATGGAGAAAATTGCTTTTCCAGGTCAACCAGACCTAGCTATTCAATTGAGCCAATCACTTGATGATGTCAAGTGAAAAACCTCTTGGTCCTCTGGCTTCCTACTTTTCACATTTTGTTCTCTATTTTTGTGGGCATGGTTCCGATTTAGACAAACTTCAGGGGAAGGGGGGGGGAGGGAACAAGATACAAACAAAAATCCCAATAGAGATGAAGAGGGAAAGTAGATAAAGGGACTAGCGGAGAGAGAATTAAGAACGGTCAGAACATTTTTACACATCCGGCAAAGCTAAATCTACCTAGGGTTAGCATATCTCCCCATTAAAAGAGAACACTTATGAGAAATACATGCTGCAGGGCTGCATCTGTTCCAGTGTATTTTCATGAGCGTCCTCTTTTAAAGGGGATGTATGGTAGCTCTAAGGCCCCTTTCAAACAGGCCACAGTGGGGGGATGGGTGTCCACCCAAGGAGCAACCGGCATTGCAGTCCTTTGCTCTGTGCATGGGTGGAGCACGGGAGCATGCACGCACCCTCACCCATCCACTGTGGCATTCCCATGGGCGCCTCCGCCCATTTCCATGCAGCAAAACTGTGTGATGGGTGGGGGCATCTCATGTGAAAAGAGCCTAAATCTATCAGGAATGCAGCTAATGAAAACAGGCAATCCCCATTTCAGTGTCAGCACCTCTCAGTGCTAGCCCCACTTTAACCTACCAATGTGAAAAACTAAATGGTAGCCAGCCATCTCAGAGTGCTTGGCCTGTTTGCGAAACCCTGAGCTATTTTGCTTCAACTCTATTTTAAAAACCACACCATCTTCCCAAATATTGGCAGACCCCCTTAAAGACAAATTCTAACATCCTATCAAATGCAAATCCCTACCGGCATGCACTTTCACTTTCCTTAAGCAGGGACTTAGGAAGTAAGGCAGCCTGAGTGCCCTGGCACATTCATCTAAGCCTTCTCCATAATGTTCGTTTTCTGCATTTAAATCTCTTCTCCTCCTCCCTGTGGACTGTACAAGCCCTGTAGCGAAGAAGCATGTCGTTCTGCTCTAAAGGGACTCTAAACACTATAAGATAATGCTAAACCAGCCCATATTGGAGTGACTGTATGCAGTGCGGCATATGCATGAATCACATCCCAACCTGCCATGCACCTGCCCAGAGGCAGAGAGCACGACCTCATCAACACTTCTGAGCGCTGACAACATGATGTGTAGGAGCCCAAGGTCAGGTCTGAATCTAGGTCTTCCATGCAAAGTCAACAACAGTCAGTCATGCCAGCAGGACAGAACAGGATATAACAATAAAGAACATATATACATGCTGCACATTTCTTTTGTGCTGTATATCTGTAATATAGGCATTAGCATCACTATATTTCAGTGGTCTCTGGTTTCTGATCCATCCAGCTGAAGATATCCTTAAGTGCCTAATTCTGCAAGTTGCTATACACTGGTACTCAGAACATGGCAGACAAAAGAACAGAACACCTCAGAAAGATCTGCGGACATGAATTTTAAAAGCATACCTTTCTGTCCTGTACAGCAGGGGTCCATTCCTTTTCAAATGGTCCATGGTGTGTGGGGGGGATGGGTGCGCACCAGCAGCAGGTGGAGGTGAGTGGAGTGCAGGAGCACATATACACCCCACACACACCCCGCTGGCAGTGTTCTCACGAGCACAGGTGTTTCTATGGACGTTCCCATGGATGTGCCTATAGATGCCCCCCCCCACACACACACACATACACATGTGCAAGGGGATGGGTGTCCGTTTGAAAAGGGCCTTAGAGACCACTTTGAAAATTAGAACAAGCTCTAAGAGCCACACAAAAGTGGGAGGCAAAGGTGTTTAGGAAGAGGAAGGTACAGATCATGGATCTGTGCCATGGGTCTGCTCCCATATCCTTGATGCATGCCCTCCCCTCTGCTCCTTCACATTGAGCTCAGTTTTTCCAGTGTTGGACAGGAACCACATGAAAACTAGCCACGCACAGGTCACATTTGGCACCCAGACCTGCAGTTCCCCACCACTGCTGTACAGGAAAAAAAAGAGTGAACTACTTTGTCTCTGTATCCTGTACTGAACAAGTAAATCAGTATATAAAGATTCTGCAGGGAGTTTCTCCTTCTACAAGGAAAATAAGTTATAAAGGGGATAACACTTTGCCTGTCCAGAAAAAACCCACTAATATCACCTCCTTGCAGGAAAATGATCATTTTCCCACTAATATCACCTCCTTGCAGGAAAATGATCAATCCCTTGCCCATTCCAAGGTGCATGTAGTAGACTCGAGGACATAGAGCTGCAGTAGCAAGAATACTTTTAAAATGGCAATTCGAGATGGAATTTTCAGAGGGTGTCTCAGCATGGCCTTTTGAGTTGTGCAGAGAGTTTTAATGACTCAGGTTCCTTTACACACATTTTAAGGGCCTCAAAGACCATGCTATAATCTCCCAAATAAAATGGAGATAAGAAAAAGAATAGGAAACCTGGATGGTGCAACTACATTTTCTCTTGCACGTTGATTGGGCCTGCACAAAGGTAGTTATGCTCAGAAAGCTGGATTGGAAAAAAAAGAAGAAGAAGAATGAGGCTGATTTTAAAGGCTCCCTTTGAAATTTTGGCCTAAAGTTAAAATCAAATGGCATAATTTTTAGTTTTTAAAACAACTCAAATACTTTGAATGGGTTTTTAGAAGGAAGCTTGCTTTTATTTGTTTTAAGATCCACTTGACATTTGAAAATTCAAAAACCAAACAAAGGGAAAAACCTGAATATAAATCAGTCCAGAAGATAAAAAGAGACGAATCCAGAGCTGTACAGTGAACAAAGAGCAAATTCAAGGGCAAAAAATGACTTACAATTTGGGTTTTCCTGCTATGTAAACTGTTTCCTGGCAAAAACTCACTCTTTTCTTCTGCCCTACATAGACATAGATTTTTCTTATAATAAAGTGCAGATCATTAAAAGGAGCTTACTCTGATTAGGCAGGCTTGTTTATTGAACACTGGGAATGGGGCTTTCAAGCTGGGAATGACTTTAAATTAATCTTACTTAATATCAGTAACAAGAAAAAGTTGGAAGGAAACAGCTTCCTCGATCCCATATTAATGTCTTTGCACAGAATTTGCCAGCCTAGGTTGTCAGGGAAAGCACTAATAAACTTTAAATGGCTTGGGGACCATTGGGCCCAGCTTTGTAAAGAATTCATGAAGTGGAGTTGCGTCAGTCTGCTACCTTGATATGATTTTCAGTGCCTGGAGCTGCCTATTTGCATCTTGACTGGCCTTTTCGTTACCCTTGACATTGATCTATCCTTGAGAGCTTAGCTGTGATCTCTGACTTTGAACGTAAGGTTAAAACCCAAACTAAAAAAAAACTTGTTAAAAATCACTGCACTCTCTCTCTCTCTCAGGTTGGAAAACTGAACTAACTTTATGTCCTTTTGACTAATCAGAGCAGCCACCACAGGTTTTATTTTGAAAATGCCAATTTCCAAGAACACCGACTTGACACTTCACAGTAACTGACTGGGAGAGGAAAAGAAGGGGAGAGCTGGGTAGTGGCGCTAAAGTGAATAATAGAAGGGCATCAAAGACTGTTGCTAAAAATGGCCATGGGCACTTTGTGGTATATTTGATATTAGTTCATCCACTATATTCAGCAAGAAATGACAAAATCCATTCCTCTTTTTCCCCTGCTTATGGGACTTGCCAAGACCCCTCACTGTGTTTCATTTCCATTACTCTTTCCAGTCTAGTTGCTTTACTACCAAGAAGCTTTCTTCTACTCTCTCTCTTTTTTTAATATAGTCTAGGGTATTTTTATTCCTTCACGCTTGATAGTAATTTTCTGCAATCTCCTCTGGCCTTTGTGGCCATTTACAATGATTAGCAGTTTGCAAAAGGTAATGAGTTTCTATCCTTTCCCTCTGCGTGAGAGAGAGAGAGAGAGAGAGCAGACCCCTCCACCCTCCCTATTTTCTGGCACAGCTTCTCAGTTATTCAAAATAAACAGACAACTGCATAATTAAGAACCTCAATGCCAACAAGAAAATATAATTGAACCTTCTAGATACTGAAGAGGGGGAGAGAGCTTGATAACTATGGGTGCATTTTCTTTCAAGTAATGGGGCTGAGATTTCCCCCCCACACACACACACTTAATTTCTGCTTAGAAACAAAAGATTTTTCTTAGAGCCAGAAAGGGGAGATGAGTGATTTTTAGATTTGCATTTTCTGTTCACTCAAGGTTTGCATTTTATTGAATATAAAAAAGATTCCCGTCTTACAAATGAAAGCATCGTGTGGTTTTTTTAAAAAAAAAAATTTATAAGCCCTTTTAAAAGAAATTTAATTAATTTCCTAAGACTAGCTGTGATATCGAGAGGTCAGTAGAAATGGTTAGTACTCATTTAAAGGTGCTCTCTGAAGCCTACTTTTAAGCTCTAGATAAAAGGCACATTAAATGGTTGGTTCCTATTTCAAATAATAAAAAAACACACTTTGTTCTCTGAAGTTAGAAACATTTTAGCTGGCTCAACTTTAACAAGGCTGTTTTATGCAAAATGTGTGTATACAGATTTATGTAAAAATTAAATACTGTATAGTCCTGATTATTTATATTGTAGTAAAAGCTGAGGGGCCCAGCAGAGAACATGACCTTGCCATGCTAGACGAACACCATACAAACACATAAGAAACAGTTCTTGCTATAACGAATGCACATTGCAAATGGACAAGACAAAGGGTGTAAACAGATGGATGTGGAGGCTGCCTGCCCCCAGACCTACTCCAGGGGTGCACACACACACCCCACGTCCGCCCACTGGCAATCCTGCCTGGGTTCATTTTAGATAGACCAGGTTTCCCCAGTCCACACAGCACCCCCATCCCTGCACCATAGAGTTGCAGGTGATCACCCGAAGCTCTAGGCTGGCACCCACAACTCTATGGTGTTGCCTGGGGCAACAGATAGGCAGAAGTGGAGCTGCAGTGTGGGTCCACCCCACAGACAGACAGCAGCTTCGCTCCAGGCCCCAGGTCTAGCTGTCCCGATCCGCTGACGGCACTCCGGGATTGTTCCGGAGCACCACCGATGGTATTGTCCTGGAGCAGGCCTGATCATCTGGTGGCCCTGCCTTTAGATGGACCAGTCAGCCTGCGGGTTAAGTGAGCTGGCACAGGCAGCAGTAGAGCTGCTGTCCATTTAAAGGCACCCAATGAGTTGGAAGACAAAGAGGTAAAATAACTTCATTAAGGAGTGAAAACAAATAACACAGGGGTGAGCTAGATCCCTGTCTTGCCCCAGGGAGGGCCTCAGCAGCTGCCACACTTTGGGCCGGCAGGGAGGGCAGTCCAAACAAGCAGCCCACCCATCATGGAATCCAGGTTAGGGGTTTACTGTCACAAGTCCCTCCACACCACAGATTGGCCGAGGATCTGTCCACATGGGGCAGGACTCCCTGACTCCTACTGCACAGCAGGATCAGAACCCTTGGAGGATCTTCTCCGAAACAGCTAATCACAGTGGGCGTGCTTACCCCGGCCACCAAACAGCTGATTGGGGGGGGGGGAGCAAGAGGAGTACACTTACCCTGGCAGCAAAACTGCTGATGGGGGTGGGGTGAAGATGCCCCTCACATCAGCTATTTGGCAGCCAGGGTGAGCACACTTCTCCAGGCCTGATCCTTGGACCTCACCTCGCAGTGAGGCTGTAAGGGCTGACCACACAGGAGGTGGTCCCATGGCCCCACATTAGTGTAAATTGGGCAACAGTAGCCCACACTGTATCACTGGCCTTCTCTGCATTCCATAGCAGACAGGTGCCTGCCCCAAGACAGAAGTAGTTGAACATCTGGCGACCACCAAACTGATAGGCAGGTGACTCACAGGTTAGTGTGGGCTACTATATCATTTGTTTTCACCCATTATTACTCAGCATGTCAGTGTCAGAACTAAGAAAGAATAGAGGCTTCGGATGCCTAGTTTAGTGCCCAGTCTAGTAGACTCCTCTGTATCTGTCTAAGGAATTAATACATACTACATACAGTGAAAAAGCATTAAATTTATAAAGTCAAACATTCAAAAGTTAGAAAATGGGCAGAAAATAATACAGAAAAGATTGCAGGGCTAGAAGGAGCTTCAAGGGTCATCTAGTCCAACCCCTTCCTCCAAGGTCAAATCCATTCTGCCTAGGCCATCCCTGGCAGATGCGTATGCAGCCTCTTCTTCTTAAATAACATCCAGTGAAGAAGATTCCATAACTTCTCTTGGCAATATGTTCCATTTTCCCATTGTTCCGATTTTTTTACATGGCTTTTTCCTAATACGCAACCGAAATCTACCTTCCTGAAACCTACACATCCATTGCCTCTTGGGCAAATAGGTGAGAGGATGCAGCCTCTGACTGTTGGGAGCTGTGAATGCATCAGTCCATAAATGCTCTGGTTTTTGTATGTGGAACATCTGGTACTGACTCCTGTTAGAGACAAGATGCTGGGAAAGATGGATGATTCAACTGACTCAGTCTTTAAATGCATTTTCCTTTGTCCCTAGAGCCCGGCTTTTGTCATTAAACAGAATGGTTGGGTGAGCTATGTAAAAACCTTGTGTATGTAAAAACAGATAGCCACTGCTAAAATTTAACACACATGTAGTGTATAGGCCCTCCGCTGGGAAAAGTCAGTGTTCTACCTCTCTTTAATGAATGAATTCAGAGAAACCAAGAACCATGGTTTCCCCATGTCAATTGTCATTTCTATAACATGTCATCTAGCTACCAGATGACTTGTCCTCTGCCCTCACCCCCATTCCCTTTAGCCTCCATTGACATCCCTAGAGCTGGACTTTCACAAAACAAAGATAAAACCCTTCTGAGAAGCACGCAATTACCATAGGAAGGAAAGCTAGAAGAAGAGAAATGGGCTTAGAAGGTTACTGGTAATTGAAGGTAGCATCAATCAGAATGACTTGAGTGTGTTGATGATACCTTCTGAATAACAAGATCACACTATTTTGTAGTGGTGTTTTTTTTTTAATCTCATGGACATACATATGCTCTGTCCTACATGCTAACCTAAGGCCATTTTTAGACTAGCAGGGGAATCTAGCTGGTTTAAAAATCCACTTTTAGAAATGTCATGCGGGGAGTATTTAGATGCATAGGAAGTCGCCTGGCCACCATTTGAACAGCAGCTCACACATTAGTTATAAAAACGGATTTCTCAAACGTCGACATCAGGGTTTGACAAATCCCGTTTTAGAACTAATGTGCGAGCCACTGTTCTAATCGTGGCCGGTGACTTCTGGTGCATCTAAATGGTCCCCGCATGACTTTTCTAAAAGCAGATTTTTAAACCCGCTAGATTCCCCAACTCATCTAAAAACGACCTAAGTATCAGCCACAACTTCAGTCTGATAGCAGTACTGATATCCAGAAGGGTGAATGTGCAGGAGAGATGGATAGTTCTCCAGAGCCATCAGCAAGGAAGGACCAGAAATTAAGAGTGACTTAACTCCCACCCTAGTGTATGTTTGCAGCATCATTCTGTTTGAATCCCTATATGCATGGTCTATCCATCTCCATAGCCTTGAAAAGACCACACAAACACCAGAGACAAGTGGTGTTTATAAATGAGACAAACAGTCTGCTGGAGTCCGCAGCAGGGTTGCAGAGTAGGAAATCCAGCTCTGCATCCCTGCGGGTGTTTGCTGGCAAAGCTGGCGGGGGGGGGGCGGCTTTCAGACCGGCTGATTCCCGTGCATATCCTGGCTTGTGCATTCCCACCCACCCCCGCAGCCAAAATATATGTGGGGGGGGGGGCGGGTGTCTGAAAGTGACCCAAGTGTTTTCCTTCTCCCCAACCCTGGCTCTGATGGAAAAGGGGAAGAAAGCCAGAGAAGGATTCTTCCCTCCATTTCAAGCTGATGTGATGGTGGAGCATCACACCATGTCTGTCAAGCCCACGCTATACTAGCTAGCCAGCTAGCCAGGCCTGCCATATGCCCTCCATTACACAGCTGGAGAGCCAATACTGACAGAGAAGCATCTTGTCTAAGGCCACCCTACGCCTAGAATTTGACCTCCAGACTCCCGGTTCCAAGCATGAAACACTGTCCCCCTATTCCACATACCTGGTAGTTAGCTATAAAAAGCAGATTAGAAGCCCATCTGGATTCAACAATGTAGCAGAAACTGCTCTAATAGGAAAGCCCTACTGTATTTAATAGAAAATCCTAAACTTTTCTAAAGGTGTTTTAAAACTATTCTGCAGAATAAGAGCATTTTCTAATGAGCACCATAGATTTTAGAGTAATTTCTATAGAACCTTTTTATATTTTTATAGTGCCCCCTTGGATTAATTCATGTTAATTTTATAGGTCTTTCCGATAATCATTTGAGCCAATTTTTGCTCTCGCTTAAATCCATTAAACCCACAGTCAATGACTCAGTCATCTGAGAGGGCAGGATTTGAGTCTCTAAGCAGTACTGATTATACATTGTCTTGTATGTCAGAGTCTACTTTAATGAGCTATTCATGGGTGGCCTAGATCCTAGGGCTGCCCTCTCTTTCCTTTCAAAATATGTCGCTGTGGTAGCAAGCTTTTATTTCCATTAGGCTAGATACCTCAAACAGGCAGAAGAGGACCTCAATACAACAACTACTTAAAAGCCGTTGGGTATTTTTACACGTAATGGTTCAATGAACTGCCACACTTAAACCCACCCCAGGGTGAGCCCCCTCACCCCGAGGAGGGGTCTGCTCAGCCACCAAACAAACTTTCAGGTAGCCGGTGCTAGGGAGGAAGCAGGGAGAGGGCGGGGGCATGCAGACGTGGGTCCGCATGGCCCCGCTGCCATGCTCCTAAGCCCTACCTCTTCCCTGATGGGCGAGTGCAGTGGCCTATGAGGCTGCCGCGCTCACCTGGAACTGCTCCAGCCACAGGTCGGGGTTAGGCAGAGCGAACCAACAGACGTGATGGCCCACTCTACCACAGTCCAGGGACGCCTACGCTGGACCGTGGCAGGGCTTAACACAGAATGTGCGCTGGTCAAGAGCCCAGTGCACATCTCATGTTAGCCCTGCCACAGTCCAGAGTAACTTCTGCTCCCACCCGTGGTGAACATCTAGCAGGGCAGGAGCAGACATAACACCCTGGCCCGTGGCCACACTAGAGTAAGCTTGACCACGGGCTGGGGTGTCACATTTGAAAGTACACATTTACTCCCAGTGTGGAGTAAAAAATGTATCTGTAATAACAATTATAATCATAATTTCAAAAAATTATCTTCGAGCAGTAAAGATAATGAATTTATGTTAGTGTAATACATCCTACATACCTTGACACAAAATGTAGAATTCAAGCATAATGGGCTCCGTGTTTGGGCCCAGCATAACTTGACAACATCTCCTCTCCTATATCACCTCATGGTCTCTCCAGTCAACCAGGAGTGGTCATCTGACCATGCCCTCTGTTAACTAAGTGCAGGCGGTGGCCAAGGATGAGTTAGGGACTAGGAGGTAAGTGTTTTTTATTGAGTTATAAATTGTGTATGCTTTTATTGTAACTTTCCCTGAGCCCATTATTCTAGGATAGGGCAGGATATACGTCTAAACAAACAAATATATTGAAGACATAGGGGACAATCCTAACCCCTGTGCACCACACACACGCTGTGCATACAGTGCACCACCTTGTGTGCAACCTGCTGTGGATCCCACATGCACCCACTATGGGGACAATGGTGCATGTGGACCCTACACATATGCACACATGTGCGAATAAGCCATGCATGTGGGGCTTTAGGATCAGCCCCATAGTCTGTGCCACTGTTGTGTGGGAAACAGGAGTGTCATTTGATATGATCTAGAATGAGCAACAACCTCCTACTGGAGACAGGATGCTGGGCTGACTGGACCATTAATCGACCCAATAATATGGTATTTCATATACTCTTGATTTGTCCCTGCTTCACCAACCATCTCCAGTGCTTAGAATTTTGGACAAAGGAGAATGTCCCCTGTGTTCCTTTTAGTGGCAGACTCACTGTTGCCTCATATGTCATATCTTCCCTTATTGGGAGGGAAGGGCTCAGCTGGGCCAGAGGCCTATGTGCATCTGACCCCTTCCCCCGTGCATGATTCCAACAATTGCTCCATTCTACTTCTGGTGGGCATAAATGAGTCCCCCACCAAAGCAGGTAGTGGCCAGTCCCAGCCCCAGAATTTTCCTAAAAAGTTGCTCCTGTTTTGGTAGGCCTGAAAACCGGTGGAGGACCCATAGTACAACTGAAACAATCAGTTGTTCACAAGAAATGTTGCCATATTAGGAACTGAGATCAATTTCTTGACTGTTTCCCAATACCAATGTAAGTTCTCAATTCTCTCAATGCGACAAAATACCATCCTGATTTATTTATTTGCAACATTTAATATCCTTCCCCCTCCTGCTAAAAGCAGTTCAGGACGGCATACAAAACCATATCAGTATTCAAACAATAAAAACAATTTTAAAAAATCACAACATAAAAACGAACTGACTATCCACTCATTGTTTACTGTATACCGTTCATTTATCGCTTACCACGTTGCTGAAGGTACCAGTTTCCTTTCAGGTTTGCCGTTTCTGCATTTCTGACCCAATCACAGTGTGAATAGCCCACCCCTTAACCTCCCCCCTGTGCACCTTACCCTCCACTCCAGTGCCTCCAGTCAGAATTGTTATTTTATGTTGTTCGCTTTGCTTTGACCAGTCTGCAAATGGATTGCAGATTAGTAAAAGAATCTACATACCAGCCACAGAGTGACAAGGAAGTACAAGGGAAAATGGAATGCAAGAAATGTGGCATTGCATCAGTATTAGCTTTCAGGATTTGAAATGGATGGCAAAGCCTGAAAGCAGTAAACATCAAAGTGGTAAAAGGGATTCTGGTAAGGAGGAAGTTGGTAAACCGAGAAACCAAATGTCAGTTGAGACATTGTCGAGTACCGAAAGGTTCTCAATTCGACTGAGACGGTATCGGAAACCAGGATTTCAACGTGATTTCCCGTTTTGGTGAGGTCTCATTTCAGCCCTAACCTATAGTCAATTGTTTTAACAATTTAAACTCCACCTTGTGAATCACTCCCCCTTCCTAGGACAATTAGCAGGAAGCCAATGGCAAGTTCCTTTGGGAGCTCACACACAAGTTTCTCTTGTTCCAGAAATCTGAAAAGGCAGTTCCAGTATTCCTCTCCTTTGCTTAATTCTCACTCATAATTATGTGTTCCTGCTTTTCCAAGAATTGCCAGAGTTACTTCTCCTGGCAAAGCTTGTTCACTATCAGGGCTTGGCCCTGTTCATGCCACTTAGCCACACACGGATGTCTGTCTTCACTTTAGCATTGGAATAACAATCTCAACACACTGTAAATAAATCCTATTATATTTTGCAAGTTGTTATTGTTATCCTTGACACCACAAAGAAAGAGATGGCCTAAACTTACACTCTTGTGGCATTGGCTTTTTATGCGTTGATTTGTTTTTATCTTAACCTCTTAATTGCTGAATAGTGCATCTAGTGTACTCAATATAATTTCCAAAGCTGACAAGGCATTGTTCACATGCTACAGGAAGGGGCAAATAACCTGAGGCAAGGAAACTGTTGGGGGCATCTACCCTGTGGTATTTCTGACTGTGTGAACTCTTAGAAAATGATAGGGCTATTTATACATTTCTATTTCCCATTATTCAAACTTTAAGTTAGTGAGATGTAAATTATCCATGAGAGGGTAGTTGGTGGTAATTATCACTCATGGATTATTTACCCCTTATTCACCTTGCCTTAAGGTTACTGTGGTGTTTTTATGGGGTCTGAATTTGGGTTGCAACCTGATTAGAAAGTTTAGTCAATTAATCAATCAAGCCTATTTTGTTGATTAATCAATGAATTGATTGATTAAAATTTGCATGTATTTACATGGATTTGCACAAATTTACATAAATTTGCACAAATGTACCAATTTGCATGCATTGGGTAAACTTGCCTTCCACTGGAATGCGTCTCCTTGAGCTACGGACTCAGAACTATGGAATGCCAGAAGGTCCTGGCAGTCAACCAATTAATTGGGGGACAAATTTTAATCAATTGTAGACAGTTTAATCGATTAAACGGTTCAATTAATTGATTAATGGTTGCAGCCCTAGTCTGAATGGATCTGCAACATGCTAACTCCAAGCAGGGCTATGGTAGGAGCACTCTGGATACCCCACGGTGCAGATTGCTCCAGAGCTACCACATGGTAGATCCAGTCAAATGTCACAAAAACACCATCATGCAGTAACTCTGATGCAACCACATGGAGCCAGTGCTGAGATTACAGGGGGGTTGCAGTGACATCTGAAACTGCCCTAAGTAGAGGGTTGAAGAAATGCAAGGTGGACCAAGCCCAACTACAACTGACTATTGCAAGCTCCCCAGACAGGCACTGCAAGAGGGAGAGAGACAATTTGAGCAAGCTAGTCTTTCATCCAACTGGCATATAACGGCCAAAGCTTTCTCCCATAATTAAGGGGTTGTCAATTTCATAGTTAAGTTTCAGAGTTAAGCCAGCAGTGAAAAACTTGGAGAAATTTCTCAAAAAATATAGTTGACATTTTCATATTGACGCTTCCAAAATGGAAGGATTTTAAAAAATAAACAAACAAAAACGTTACTGGAAAATTTCAGTTGCCAAAACCCAAACTCTTTTGCTGTTGATATATAATTATATTGAAGCTGCCAGAAGCAGCTGCTTGAGTCTCTGGTTTGTTCCTTGAACTATTTTGTGAATTTATGAGCTTAGTATGATGGCTTTTATCAAATTTACTTTTAGTTTACCAAGGTTTAACTAGCTGTAGTTAGGGCAACTCGCACTCAAGAGTTGTTGCTTTCCATTATTTACGACTTATCATTATTACTTTTATTGATAGAATAAATACCTCAGTGGATGAGGGGAATGCTGTAGACATAATGTATTTTGATTTCAGCAAAGTGTTTGACAAAGTCTCACATTAAATCCTCATTGGAAACCTTGCACAGTGTGGGCTGGAAGACTCTACAAGGTGGATTGATGGATTCACAGCTGGTTGAGGAACTGTACTCAAACTGGAGGGAGGTATCAAGTGGAGTCCTGCAGGACTATGTCCTGGGTCTGGTGCTGCTATTCAACATCTTTATTAATGATTTGGATGAAGAGGTGGAGGGATGCTAATTAAGTTTGAAGATGGCATAAGCCTGGGAGAGGTAGCTTGGAAGACAGAACTATATATTTTTTTAAAATCTTGATAGGTTGGAAATCTGGACTGATATTAACAAAATGAAATTCAACCAGGATAAATGTAAAGTTCTGCATTTAGGGAAGATAAATGAAATGCACAAGTATAAAATGGGGATACTTGGCTAGGCAGCAGCACATAAACATTATAGTTGATCACAGACTGAACATGAGTCAGCAATGAGTGTGCAAAAAAGGCTAATGCAATTTTAGGCTGCATTAACAGAGGCATGGTTTCCAAGTCAGTGGAAGTAATAATTCTGCTCTATTCAGGACTAGTCAGACCTCAACTTAAGTAATGCACCCATTTTGGGGTATCACATATTAAGAAGAACATTGACAAATTGGGTCAGAGGAGGGCGACAAAGTTGATAAAGTGTCTGGAAAACAAACCCGTTGAGGAAAGGCTGAAGGAACTGACAGGGCCAACCTTAGAGCTCTCATCTTGCAGGACCCAGAGCAAAGATAAAATGTGTGGGCCCTGGTGGTTCCTCCCCAATTGGTGAAAAGTGGGGCCACTACAAGGCCCCTGGGAAAAGCAGGATGCAGGACTGTTGCCCTGGGTCATCCTGTGGCAAGTCTGGCCCTGGGAACTGGACAGGGCATTAATAATAATAATAATAATAATAATAATAATAATTGTATTTCTATTTAGACTAGTGAAGAGGAGATTAAGGAGAGATATCATAGCAGTGTTCAAATACCAAAGATGGCAAGGAACTGTTTTGCATTGCTACAAAGGGCGGGACTAGAAATAATGGGCTCAAGTTACAGAAAGGTTGATTTCAGTTAAGTATCAGGAAAAGCTTCCTAACAGTAAGAGTCATTCAGCAATGGAACAAGTTACTTGGTGACAGAGGTCTAGGACCCACTGACCCTGAGGAGACATTGGTCGTTTTTAAATGAGCACAGCTGAGGAGTGGGGGTCCATGTCCGCTGAGTGGAATGGCCACAGGGCACCCACTCAGGTGGGGTGTGTGAGGAGGGATTCTATTGGACAGCTCCCTGGGTGGTCATCGCACCCACTCAGGCAGCCTTCATGCACTGCCACCAGAACAGACTGGCTGTTTCCCCTCTCCCCCACCCAGCAACACTCCCCACCCTAAGCCCCATTCAACTGCTCGCCCTCTGCCATGACACACAGCCACGCACACCATAGCAGCCAGTAACCCCTTCCTGCCCAGGAGCCAGTGCAGCCGCTGCAACTGCTGGCAGTTCTGGGCTACAACAGAGGCACATACTGGACAGGACATGCCTGAGGCTGCTGTCCTAGCTGCTGTTCTCCATGACGTTGGCTCCTCTCTCGTGTTGCGAGGGGGGGCTTGTTGTGCTTGGAGCCAACACAGTGTTGTATTTTACGCACATCCTTTAAGAGCTTCCCAGAGACCTCCAAGCAGGACTGTGGGTGGGAACCAGGGAAGTGACTGACCTGCTGCTGGTTTGGGTGGGTGCCCCAGTTCACATGGGCAGGGAATGCACGGGCACCTCTCCCCACACACTTTCTTGCTTTCCCATGCAAGGGGTACTCTGGCTTTTTCTCTGATGACCCATGAGTGGATGCCGTGTGGGTCACAGGAGTGCGCCCCTCCCCCCACCACACCACCTTTAGATGGGTATTTGGATGCATGGTTCATGGGTGGACCTGCGTGGCTGTGTCTTGTCTAAAAATAGCCTGAGGCAGTGCCTTACCACTTCCACCACTGCAACCCAAGGACAGACTACATTACATGGCAGTTCCACAGATTGCCATGCAGCCGACCCTTGCTACAGCATGAGGTAGTCATGTGAGCAGGAGACTGCTGCTCATTAGGGATGGGCGAACACAGTTCAGAAGTTCGGAGTTCGGCCCTGAACTCAGCCTGTTCGGATGACTGAACTGAACCAAACTTCTGAACATGAACTGGCCGAACCAAACTCAATCCGAACGTCAAAATGACTGAACAGTTTGGTCAGTTCGGATCACGTTCGGGTGACACATACTTGTCTTTAATCTGTGTTTGTATTTCAATTTAACAATAAAATAACTTTTAAAAAAAATGTGACAGGGAGGGGTAGTACTAGTCACTGAAGAGCAGACTTCCAGGCACCAGGGGTGGAGAGGCTTGCAAGAAATGAAACTATCTGCCTCCCCACTTCTCAACACCTTATGAGCTAGTCACTGTTCCTGAACAGCAGGCGTTGAGTAGGATTGCTTTAAGTTTCATTTCAGTTTTGTACTGAAATGAAACTTAAACCTTAAACTGAAACCTTGTGTTTGTGATTCCCCCCCCAACAATCCCATATATAGCAGATAGAGAGAGATAGATATAGAGAGATAGGTAGATAGGTTAGGGATAGTAGTTCTAGGAGCTAGCTTAGTGATAGAGATAGCGTTAGTGATTTAGTTTTAGTGTTTGTAGAAGTAGGCCTGTGTACTTATTAGATAATCCATTTAGTTCATAGCATTTAGAATAGTTAATAGCAGTTAGATTTAATGTAGATAGATAGATATAATATTAGATAAAAAAAAAATTAAAAAACCCAAAAAAAAAAAAACCAAATAAAAAAAAAGAAAATCATATAAAACCCAATAAAAAACCAAAAAACCATATAAAAAAACCAAAAAACATCCATAACATTTCCTGAACGGCCGAACCGAACGGCCGAACCAAATGGCCGAACCCGAACTTGGCAAACTAACCGAACGGACGAACCGAACGGACGAACCAAATGGACGAACCAAACGGACGAACCAATCGCAGCCGAACCAAATGGCCGAACCCGAACTGCGATCTGTTCGCCCATCCCTACTGCTCATTGATACTTCTCCTATACTTATCTTCTTTTCTTGCCACACCTCCCTCATCTGAGCAATACATCTTCAAGATCTTGTAACTAGACCCAGGGCCATTCTGACCACCAGGTTGCTCCAGGCCCCGGTCTTTCTGAGGGACCCACAGTGGCTCTGTTTTCACCAGGGCATAGTGTGGGTGCCATACTCTCTCCCAGCAAGGCCGCAAACACAACCACCTTTAAGACGCCCTCCAGCCCAGCTAACCTTCTTGCCAGTCCAGCCTGCTTCTACACATCAGCAACAACCTCACCCTCACCGAGACTCTGCCCTGCATTCCCCCGAATGAAGTAACTAGAGTCTAGGGCTGAACAAGCAGCCTAATTTTTTTCTCGTAAAACTCACAATTTGGGGTACCAGGATAGGGATCTCGTCATGATTTTGGTCCCAACATATGTTCTCAGCAATTTTTTTTTAAAAACAACACAACAAATAAATAAATAATCATTGCACATGGGCAAAATGGCGGCCACCGTTAACCTAAATGGCATCTTCACTATTCCCACCATTTTGGTTAAGGGTGGCAGCCATTTTCCACATGCGCAAAACAGCGCAGTGGCTATTTTCCACATGCAAAATGATTTTTTATTTTATTTTATTTTCTCAACAAGAACTCAGCAAAACAGTCCTAGTTGCAAATGTGAACTCTCATTTCAGCCCTAGTGACCACTTTAGTCTGACTTGACCCCCTGGACTGACCACTGACCTTGAACCTCGCTCACCCCTTGGATTTACCACCTGGTCAGTCCCAGTTCTGCATGGACTCAGGCCCTGATCCTTGAAAAACTTGGATTGTGATCCTGAAAAACATGACAACCAGGGAGGTTGTAGACTCTCAATTGCTAGAGGTTTTCAAAAAGAGACTGAACAGCCATCTGTCAAGGCTGTTATAACTGTAGCCATTCTGCATCCAAGCAGGGGGTACACTAGATGACCCTCAAGATACATTCCAACTCTAAGATTCTACATTTCTATATAAATGCTTTCAGTATTCAAAGTGTTTTACCATTTTCATCTAGTTCACCCTCACAATAATCCTGTGAGGTAGGTTATTGTTATTCCCATTTTACAGATGGGAAACTGACACTTAGACATAGTGCCACCCAACAAGTCCCTGTGCAAGACAAGAACTGAATTGTGGTCTCACAGGTCCAAGTCCACCTTATCTACTGGTCTACATTAGCTTTCTGTAGTGTCAGCTATTAGTTCTACACTGGCTTTTTACAGTGTTAAATACTAGTTCCACTCTGTTCCTATTTTCAAACTTCCATTTGAAAGGGCTAGAAGAACAGTGGGTGTAGTCTCCAGCATAAATCCATTACTGGAGGAGCAAGGGCTCCAAACATGGTCTTATAATGTTTTTGGTGAAATCCTGGCTTTATTGCAGTAAATGGAAATTTTGCCCATGACTTCAATGAGCCACTGAACCTTCACTTTACTCTGGTTCATAAACTTGTTGGACCAACAGACTGCTGTCATCCCTCAAAACTGACCACTGACCATGATGCACCTGCTGGAGATGGTGGTGACCTGGCACATGCTTGTTAAAGGATGGCTACATTTCTACAAAGCTGGCAGCTTTGGTCCTCACGAGTGCCCCAGTCAACTTCAGGAAGGAGGGCCACGGGATGATAGTGATGCGTATGCACTGGCTGTGGAGAAGTGGTACCCAGCACATGCATTCCATTCTTCCTCAGGCATTCCTCCCCCTGGAAATGGCCATGGTGCCACTGAGGACTGAAGCCTATTTTGATATAGCTGTAGTTGGTTCCACAAACCAGCTGAGGACCACTTGCCATGGACCACAATTTGAGAAATACTGTCCTATGCCCACTTAATACAGCCTTGCTGACTGTGCTCTCCCAACAGATCTGAAAGACCACATCCTCCCATATGTTCCACCACTGTAATCCATAAAGTCAGTCAGGGACACCTTCTTGATGGGTTCATCAGTGCACTGAGTCTCAACGACAAGGATACATAGAGAGGCATGCTCAGCGGCTGCTCCACAGCTCTGAAACTGCCTTTCCCATGATGCTTGCCCAAGCCTCAGCATTTTCCAGAGGCAATGAAAGATTTTTCCATTTGGCAGGTGGGGAAAGGGTTTGAACTTAGCTTGGAATGTGGAGGTGGGGATTTATTTATTTTTAATACCATAAGGATTTTATGAATTTTTATAATTTTCCCCCCTGATCTGAGCCTTCAGGATAGGGTAGAACATAAATTTAAAATTAATCAATAAAATAAAAATTGCAATTTAGAATTATCTTCATCTGGCATAAAGGAGGCTTATAGTGGGAGCACTACTCCCATTGCCGGGGACAGACTCCACTCTGTAGCACTCAGGCTGTTTTTAGATGATACATCATAATGTTCTACTGGTTTTTGTGTCATTATGCATATGATATGCAGAAGATACCCAGCTGTATCTCTCTTTTTCAACCAACACAGGCCCTGCAGCCTCGTTGCTGTCCTGGTGTTTGGGGGATTGGATGAGGTTGAGCTGACTGAAACTCAATCCTGACAAGACGGAGGTGATGCTAATGGGTGGGGTTGGTGGCCTGGGGGAAGCCCTCTTACTGAGGCAGTCTGCCTTCTAGGGATGGGCGAACGCGGTTCGGAAGTTCGGAGTTCGGACCGAACTCGAATAGTTCGGTCAACCGAACCGAACGGTCGAACCGAACTCGAATTCGAACGTTCGGAGTTCGAACTGAACTCGAACATTTCGGTCAACCGAACCGAACGGTCGAACCGAACTCGAATTCGAACGTTCGGAGTTCGAACTGAACTCGAACAGTTCGGTCAACCGAACCGAACGGTCGAACCGAACTCGAATTCGAACGTTCGGTTCGGATGCGTTCGGTGAGTTCGGAATTGAATTTCCATTGGTTTCAATGGAAAACACATTATCGGCTGTAACTTTTTTGTTTTTTAAGCTATGTGGCTGAAATTTGGGGTGCCTCTACCTTCAATAGAACTCATTATGTGCACCAAATATCAAAACAATTGGATAAAGGAATCCGATTTTAGAAGCAGTTGCATTATTGTATTTTGCAATATTCTACATATACATTCTTAGCTGTAACTTCTTTGCCTCACATCTAATGTAGGTGAAACATGTTAAGTTTATACCCCTTCCCATAGTAACTATCTTTGCCAAATTTCAGAAGGATTGGACAAAAGGTCTTGGTGGTATAAGCAATTAACAAATAAATGTATGTCTGATTATAACATCTTTGTAGTCCAACCAGTGTACATGAAATTTGGCAGGACTATATATTTCACTTTCATGATCATCTCTGCCAAATATCAGAGAGATATTATAAAGGGTCTCAATTTTATATGCCTGTACAACAAATGTAGAGAAGGGGCCTATGCCTGGGATTCTCTTATGTCACTGTGGTATAAGATCGGTTTGTGATGCAAATTGGCCAACAGAAGTGGTTCCCTTTATCAAAATCTCCTGTACATTTGCTGAAATAGCAGGAACGGTATTTGATACATTCCTGTCAAATATCCTGTAAACAGAATGGAATATCAAAATGTAACAGCTGGAAATGTATTTTCAGGTTAATGTCTTATACCCTTGGGACCCTTTATCCACTCTTTCCTAAAATTGGCAGAAATATTAAGCATATAGAGGGATGTAATATGCACAAGTTTCATGAACATTGGATGCAAGATAAAGAAGTTGTAGTCATGAATGTGTATGGAGCTTTTCTTAAAATCACAATATTCAATTGCTTCTGAAATCAGTTTCCTTTATCTAATCGTTCCGAATGTTGGTCTACTTGGTGCGCTCCATTGGGGGGTACAATCTCCCTAAATATCATCAAAAAGTAATAAGAAACAAAAATGTTATGGCCAGAAATATGTTTTTTAGTTTTTTCCTTTTATTTCAAAAACTAAATGTCATTTTCAGTTCCCGATTGCACCGAACTAAAGACCGAACCTATCCCGACCGAACCGAATCCCGAATCCGAACTCAACGTTCGATCCGAACCACCGAACGGCCGAACATTCGAACCGACGAACCAAACCGAACGGGCGAACCGAACGGACGAAACGAACGCAGCCGAACCGAATGGCCGAACTCGAACCACGATCTGTTCGCCCATCCCTACTGCCCTCCATTGGTTCCATGCTGTGGAGCCTGGGGGTGCTCTTGGATTTGCAGCTTCGCCTGGATCAGTAGGTGTTGGCTGTGGCCAGGGGTGTCTTTTGCCAATTAAATCTGGTGAAGAGGCTCCACCCATATGTCTCGGACTCCTATCTCACCACTGTCATCCATGCATTCGTCACCTCAAGACTGGACTACTGTAACACGCTCTGCGTGGGGCTGCCCATGGTGATGGTCTGGAAGCTGCAGCTGGTGCAGCATGTGGTGGTACATCTACTTACTGGGACAGGTAGCAAAGAGCACATTCAAACAGTGCTCCAAGCATTGTACTGGCTGCCAATTGTCTTCCAGGCCCAATTCAAGGTGCTAGTTTTGACCTTTAAAGCCCTACACAGCCTGGGCCTTGTTTACCTGAGGGACCATCTCACTCCCTGGGCTCCATTGTGGCCCCTGCTGTTGCCTGGGGGTACCAACCGGGAGGTCCCGTGCTTTCAGCAGATTTGGACTGACAGGAGGCCGTTCTCGGCGGTTGCCCCATTGCTGTGGAATACACTCCCTCAGCTCGGATCTCCTTACTTTCCACATTTGGCATGGTGGTGGGGGGGGGGAGGGTAGAATGGTTTTTTGGAGGGTTGAGTGATATTTTTATACAGACCATTTAAGCTAAATTGCTATTTATATTTTATATATTTGTATTTTATAGGTTTTTATTTAATCTATTATGATATTGTATTATTGTTTTATTGTTAGCCGCCCTGGGGCACGGTATAAATACATTTATAAAATTAAATAAATAAATAAATAAATAAATAAAATTATAACAGTGATTGTCTATTCAGTTGGAACATTAAAAATGTTGATACTTCCAATTTGCTTCCGGGTTTTAGAACATTTTTATAAAACATCTTTTTCAAGGTTTTATAAAAACATTATAAATAAAGAACGTTATTCCCCCATCTGGGGGGAAATGGGTTCTACCTGCCCTCCGTCTCTTCAGGGCCAAGACAGTAAGTCAGATTCTTTATGCATTCCCGGCTTGGGGTCTTTCTTTCTTTGGCAAAATGGAGACTCTTCAAAATGGGTTCCTGCACTCGATATTGGGAGTCCCTAGGGGCACCCCTCAGGTGATCCTAAGATATGAGCCACTTTGCCCCCCTCTTAGGCTTTATGCTCTCCAGGCTTTGGTTAATTATTGGGCCAAAACAATGTTGTTCCCCTCCTCCAAAAATTCCCTTTTGGCCTTGACACTAAAAAGTGGCCTTGAGGATTCCTGGGTTAAAGCTGTGGAACTTGAAGAAACTGGGATTTTCTTCTGAAGGTCTGAAATATGTTGGCTTCAAGGCTACTAAAAGCCTAATCAAAAGGAGGTTGCTGGACCAGTCTTTGCAGTTGGAGGGTGCACTCCTGTCTGAGCAGACGGTGGCCCCTGATTATTTTATTTCTTCATCTTATTTATTTATTTATTTCTTCAAACTTATATCCCGCCCCCTCCTGCAACCCTTTATCCCCAGGGCTATGCTATCTGTTTGAGTGGTTGGATTTTGACAGGAGATCTGCATTTACCAAATTGAGATGCAAGGTTTTTCCTTCAACATTCCTGGAAGGACGCTATAAGGGTATCCCTCGGGATTTGCGGTTGTGCACTTTGTGCCCTATGAGGGAAGTTGACTCGCCTGGTCACATTCTTTTTCACTGTCCTATATTTTCTGGTCCTAGATATAAATTTTTGGGTGGGATCCTTAGGACCCTAGCATTATACATACCCAATGTATTTTTCAGAAACTGCTTAGTCCAGTTGATTCAGAAATTACAAGGGTGGTAGCAAGTTTTTGTTTGACGGTTATTCGTATAAGACAAACCTCCCTGGAGGCCCTTTAAGTCTATACTTAATATTCTCCTTGGCCCTGTATCTGGGAACACCACTTTCATGGCAGGATGGTGTTTGTTATACCTTCGGGGAGGTTATCAGGGGGCAAATGTTGGCTCCATAACCCCCGAGAAGGGTAAGCCGTTTTTAAATTTAAGATATTTTTATTCCTGTTTTCTGGCCTTTGGCCACTTGGAACCTATTATTGTCGCACTTGTATTTGCATTTTGCATTTTGTATTTTGTCTTATATTTCATTTCGGATGCCTTGTTTTTGAGGCCTTATGTATATGTATATTTATGTATATTTTGTTACGGCTTCAGCCTAAACAATACATTTATTCATTCATTCCCCCATCTGTTCTTTCCCCCATCTGTACAGGTAGAATGTTCTACAAGTGGAACATTCCACTCACTTTAAACTCCAGAGCAGCTTGACAGAGCTCACTTTAAACTCCACTCGCTTTAAACTCCGGAGAGGCTTGATGAAACAGCTTGACGGCTCACTTTAAACTCCAGAGCAGCTTGATGGAGTTCACTTTTAACTCTACTCACTTTAAACTCTGAACCGGCTTCATGGAACATTTTAGACAACCAGGAACAGAATACCCTATTATAACACCACAACAGTGGTCATCTAACCATGGAAACCGGAATGATTATGATGATGTCATCATTTCGAGAAGTCAGGGAAGAACAATGTCTAGGGATGTGCGAACGTGGTTCAGATGTTCGGAATTTGGACCGAACTCGGTCCGTTCGGACAACCAAATCTGAACCCGAACCCAAACTGACTGAACCTGATATTGAACTCTGAAACGACCAAACAGTTCAGTTGGTTCGGATCGAGTTTGGATGAGTTCAAGTGGCAAAAACGTGACTGGAATGCAAAACATGACAGGGAGGGGGAGTCAGACTGAGGAGCAGACTTCCAGGCACCAGGGGTGGAGAGGCTTGGAGTAGCAGCCAGCCTGCCCAATCACCATCCCTTTTCGCCTCAGACCACTGACTTTGCAGTCTGCGATTGGCCACGAGCTAGGCTGCACAGAGCCAATGGGGCTTGCGGTGAGGCAGGTGCAGCAAGTAACAAAACTCATTGCCCTCCCCCCTTCCAAAACCTTCTGAGCTAGTCACTGTTCCTGACAGCAGGCATTTTCAGAAGGCTCTCTCTCCCAGCAGTTTTTGTTCCCTCCTTTTCCTAATCCATTGCCATCCTCCTCCTATTTCACCCATCCCACATATTTACCTCCATTTCATCATTTATTAAGATTAGATAAGATAGATTTAGGCATTATTTTTATTTTTTACCCCTCCCTGTGTTCTTCCTCCCCCCTCCATTGAATCCTTTCCCTCTACCTCTAGATATTCCATCCCTGATTCCCTTCTCCTGTTTTTGGATTTATTTAGAGTAGGATTATAAGACAGATTTAGGTTTCATTGCAGTTTTGTACCCCTCCCTGTGTTCTTTGTGTTTTCCCCTCCATCCCTGTGTAATATTGTATATATAGATAGATAGATATTAGATATAGTTAGTAAGTTACTATAGATAGATACATAGTTATAGGAGTTAGCTTAGTTATAGAGATAGATAGAGATAGTGTTAGTGTGTAGTTATTATTCAGTTTTGATATTTTAGAGTGCCTTTAGATATAATATTTACTTACATAGATTTTAGAATAGTTAATACTATAGTTAGAGTTAGTGTAAATAATATTAGATTTTAAAAATTGAATAATTTATATATATATATATATATAAAATATTTGTGTGCATTTTGGTTGGAAGACAAGGAGAAGGGAAGTAGGAGAGGCCGGTCTGCTGCCCATAAGGCGGGCAATGGGGCACGTGGCAGAGGCGGTGGTAGGGGCCATGCCAGCAGAGTGGCAGCATGCAGCAGCAGCAGCCAGAGCTCATAATTATGCCCCAAGCTTCACAGGCATGATTTTGGGAGACAGGGTTCAGAGGCTCCCAGCAGTGGCACTAGTCTGGGGATGGTTCGGCGGTCCCTCCTGCCAGCATCCTCCAGTGCCACGCAGGGCACTGGAAGGCCTGCAGGACATGAGGCTGCAGCTCTCTCTGCTGCTGCTGGAGCACTGGCAGGTGCTTCAATTGTTCCTCCAGGGCCACCAATGTCCCCTATTGTTGAGGTGATCCCCAGCAGTCCAGAGTTGGTGTACTCCACCCTGGCTGCTAGAGGCTGGGCCCAATCCCCGGGCAATGGCAGGAGGGAGAGAAGCAGCAGCAGCAGCAGCAGCAACAACAACTCTAGGGGGCACAGGGTGGAGAGTGGCACTATCATGGTGGGCAGTCAAACCTCAGGGTCCCAGTACTCCCCTTCATGGGACATCCGAATCCAAATCCAAATCCAGTTTAATTTATATCCCGCCTCTCTCCCGAAGGACTCGAGGTGGCTTACAGCAAAATACAAAATACATTTTTGGACCTTTGTTCCACACAGGGAGGACCCAAGTCAACAACACATTTTAACATAATAAACTAAACATAATACGCAATGATTAGGGGTGGGAAAACCGGATCTTCCGGTATCCGATAATGCCAGTACTGGGTGTACCGGCATTATCGGATTCAACCCGGTAATCCGGACCGTTTCCCAGATTCCCGGTACCGTATTTTTTTTTTACATTGAGGCCATTCAAATGAATGGCCGCAATGTAAAAAACCCCCACCAAAAACCCGCGTTTCCCTCCCCCTCCCAGGCTGCGCAGGTGGAAGGGGGAACACCCCCCACCCACCTTTCCCAGCCTGGATTTAAACAAAAAAATTCCCCTAAGTGACCCCTACTGCGGCTCCGGGCCGCTGCCGGCAACCCAGAGCCAGCCCACCAGCACCAGCGGCCGTCCCAGCAGCAGCCGGTAAGTATTAAGCATGTGTACTGTATTATCCCTGGGGTGGGGGTGGGGTTTAACACCCCCCCACCCCAGGGATCACCCTACTTCCAAGTTCCCACCCAGGGATCGTACCTTCATTGAGCTCCAGCGGTCCGGAGGCTTCAGCACCAGCTGTGGCTGCCGGCTTCAGACGCTAGTAGGCCTTCTGGGGAAACCCAGAAGTTCGCCGGAAGGCCTACTAGCATCTGAAGCTGGCAGCCACAGCCGGCGCTGAAGCCTCCGGACCGCCGGAGCTCAATGAAGGTACGATCCCTGGGTGGGAACTTGGAAGTAGGGTGATCCCTGGGGTGGGGGGGTGTTAAACCCCACCCCCACCCCAGGGATAATACAGTACACATGCTTAATACTTACCGGCTGCTGCTGGGACGGCCGCTGGTGCTGGTGGGCTGGCTCTGGGTTGCCGGCAGCGGCCCGGAGCCGCAGTAGGGGTCACTTAGGGGAATTTTTTTGTTTAAATCCAGGCTGGGAAAGGTGGGTGGGGGGTGTTCCCCCTTCCACCTGCGCAGCCTGGGAGGGGGAGGGAAACGCGGGTTTTTGGTGGGGGTTTTTTACATTGCGGCCATTCATTTGAATGGCCTCAATGTAAAAAAAAAATACGGTACCGGGAATCTGGGAAACGGTCCGGATTACCGGGTTGAATCCGATAATGCCGGTACACCCAGTACTGGCATTATCGGATACCGGAAGATCCGGTTTTCCCACCCCTAATCATTGCGTATTATGTTTAGTTTATTATGTTAAAATGTGTTGTTGACTTGGGTCCTCCCTGTGTGGAACAAAGGTCCAAAAATGTATTTTGTATTTTGCTGTAAGCCACCTCGAGTCCTTCGGGAGAGAGGCGGGATATAAATTAAACTGGATTTGGATTTGGATTCGGATGTCCCATGAAGGGGAGTACTGGGACCCTGAGGTTTGACTGCCCACCATGATAGTGCCACTCTCCACCCTGTGCCCCCTAGAGTTGTTGTTGCTGCTGCTGCTGCTGCTGCTTCTCTCCCTCCTGCCATTGCCCGGGGATTGGGCCCAGCCTCTAGCAGCCAGGGTGGAGTACACCAACTCTGGACTGCTGGGGATCACCTCAACAATAGGGGACATTGGTGGCCCTGGAGGAACAATTGAAGCACCTGCCAGTGCTCCAGCAGCAGCAGAGAGAGCTGCAGCCTCATGTCCTGCAGGCCTTCCAGTGCCCTGCGTGGCACTGGAGGATGCTGGCAGGAGGGACCGCCGAACCATCCCCAGACTAGTGCCACTGCTGGGAGCCTCTGAACCCTGTCTCCCAAAATCATGCCTGTGAAGCTTGGGGCATAATTATGAGCTCTGGCTGCTGCTGCTGCATGCTGCCACTCTGCTGGCATGGCCCCTACCACCGCCTCTGCCACGTGCCCCATTGCCCGCCTTATGGGCAGCAGACCGGCCTCTCCTACTTCCCTTCTCCTTGTCTTCCAACCAAAATGCNTGCCATGGCGAGGCACCTGAAATCATGTCACAGTGTTCTGCTACTAACCGGGAAGGCAGAGGAAGTGGATGCCAGGGGGTTCCTGACTGCAGCAGCCAGTCACCCACCTCTTTCAGTGGGCAAGCGTCCTGCACCAACTGCTGCCTCTAGCAGCAGGAGCAGTATTCCTGTTATGGGGGAAGAACAGCAGCAGGAGCCTCGCCAGCAGCATCCACCATGGAGGAGCTGGGGTGGGGGCAGCTGCCAAGACCATTGATAGTTTGGGGGCAGCGTGGCTTTCAAGAGAAAGCCAGGTGTCTTTTGGGCAAATTGCGTTGGATGGGCAGCCCTTCTCCATTGTAGAGGACATGGGCTTCCAGCGGCTGATTGGGTTCCTGGCCCCCCAGTTTAAGCTTCCATCCCGCACCACCGTGAGTCGGAATGTGGTGCCAGAGCTGTACAGAGCTTTGAAGGAGTGGGTGAGGGAGCAGTTGGCAGGGACTGGGGGTGCCACCATACACTTCACCACAGACCTGTGGTCCAGTAGAAATGCGCAGCATGCCTACCTGGTGGTGACAGTGTACTGGTGACAAGAGCCGAAGGCAGCTTTTGGGAGTGGCAGGAGGGGTCCTGAAGCAGGGTATAGGTGGACCCAGCTTCAGGCATAAATCATGGACAGCCCCCACACTGCTAGGAACATTGAGGCAGCCCTGACCTCCATGGTGAGGGAGTGGTTCACTCCAGGCACGCCCTTCACCAAGGGGTGTGTGGTGACAGACAACGCGGCCAATATACTGAAGGCAGTCCATGACGGGGGATTCACCAGCATCCCTTGTGCCACACATACCCTTCACCTGGTGATCAGGGATGCTCTGGGCTTGGGGGAGAATGGGATTGAGGCAGGCACCCTTAGCTCGCTGATCAAGCGCCGGGGGAGGAAGCTGGTGGGGTTCTTTAACCGGAATGTGTAGGGCAGCAAGCCCCTCCAGGAGAATCAGGCTGAGCAAGATTCCCCAGTGCACCAGCTCATCTAGGATGTCTCCACCAGGTGGAATTCCACCTTCCTGATGCTTGAGCAGCTTCTTGAGAAGAAAGCAACTTGCATCAGGTTCAACTGGTGATGGACAGTGGGGCACCTCCAGGGTACGATGAGACGGAATGGGAGATCCTGGTTCACACAGTCTTCATACTCAGACCATTCCTGGCTGTGATGGAGACTGTGAGCAGCTACACCGCCACCCTCAGCCAGGTGACCCCTCTGGTCCAGAGTCTCCACAGGAGGCTGGACAAGATTCTTGGGGCATGGGATTGTGGCCCTGAGGGCAGGAAGCTGGCCAATGACTGATACTTGACCTGGCATGGCAGCTGAAGGCAGGGATGAAGGTGCGGTTTGATGAGCTCCTGCAGCAGGAAGAATATGTCTTGGCAAAAATGCTGGACCCCAGGGTCAAGGACAACATGGCATGCCAGACAGTGCTCTATGGCCACTGGAAGGGTGAGCTGGTGGAGAGGGTCTGGCGGGCAGAGCAGGCTATGCAGCAGGATGCCCTTGGGGATAGTGGGAGCAGCCACCCCTTTCAGTCAACTGGGTCTATCCCTGCCCCAAGCCCTAACGGTAGCAGCAGCAGCAGCACCCCTATTAGCAGCAGCAGCAGCAGCAGCAGCAGCAGCAGCAGCAAAAGCAGCTCGGCCTATGTGCAGGCCACTCTGGGGAGCATGGGGTACTCCACAATAGGGTAAGCAGCATGGCTGAGGGCAGCGGTCGAGGTGGTGCCCAGGCAAAGCTACCAGAGGGAGTACGATGGCGCCTCAGCAGCCATGGAGACCTACCTGGAGGAGGAGCCATGCATCGATCCCAGCAGCGATCCCCTGGCCTACTGGGGTGGCAAGGCCAACATGTGGCCGACCCTGTCAAAAATGGTCCAGACTTTCCTGTCCTGCCCACCAATAAGTGTCCCCATAGAGCGGGTGTTCTCCATGGCAGGTGACATTTGCTCCCCGCACCGCCTGAGACTGGGGGCCAAGTTGGTGGGACAGTTGTTGTTCACCAAGGTGAACCTTCCACTGCTGGGATTCCCCGGGCTGCCCCTGGACAAAGATTGATGGTGCAGTGGCACATGCCATCCCATGCCAGGGGCATTCTTGGGATGAGGCTCCTCCTCCTCAATCTGGGCTAGGACTACTGCTGTGCTGCTGAGGTGCTGTCTCTCCCTCTCAATGCCCGGCGCCCACCCTGCCCCTCTCTCTCTCTCTCTCTCTCTCTCTCTCTCTCTCACACACACACACACACACACACACTAGATGGCCTCTGCCGGATTATCTAATTGACTGCATGATGGAGGGTGGCATTTTGGGAAAAAAAATGTAAGCCTGCCAGCCGGCCTCTTGCTAGACGATCTCGGCCCGCCAATCTGACTGACTCTCTCTCTCTCACGCTGCACAGTCTTAGCCAGCCTATCTGAGTGCCTTGCCAAGGTCCCAGCCTGCCTTCCCTACTGCCTCTCATGCCACGCTGCCTGTCTGCCCGCCCAGGTTGCCTAGCTCAAAGCCTACCTCAGCCCTCCAGCCTGCCTCTCATACCACATTGCCTGTCTGCCTGCCCAGGTTGCCGCCAAGATCTAAGCCTGCCCCAGCCCACCTTCCTGCCTCTCATGCCATGCTGTCTGCCTGCCCAGGTTGCTGCCAAGAGAGAGAGAGAGAGAGAGAGAGAAAGAGAGAGAGAAAGTCTCCCCACTGCTAGAAGGAGAGACAGGCACGATCCCACCCATGCTGTCACCTGCACTATATGGCCAGAGAGTGAGAGATAGAGGAAGAGAGGGAGAGAGATACTCCCCGCTAGAATGAGAGAGATGGGGGTGGAGGGGGAGAGGTGTATCCAGCTCAAACTGCCACCTACCAGAACCAGGAAGAGGTCTCATCTGTGCTCATGCCTGATGCCCACATCCAGCAGCAAACCTACCAGAATGAGATGGAAATATAACACAATGTATTATATGTGCCTGCCTGCCTGCCTGTGCGTTCCTCTACTTGCTACCACCTATTGCACGATTGAATAAAGTGTGCCCAATGAAGCACTAATTCTAGGGACATCATTCAACTCCCATAGGCTGCCATTCCACTGTACCTGAAGCAGTCATGCCGGTCCCATGAACCATCATCAAGATTCTGGGACCATCATTCCAGTCATGGGGAGCTGTCATTCCATTCCACTGCATCTAGAAGCAACAGTCACTCCAGTCCTAAGATCCATCATCTGGGTGCTGCCGCTGCTCGTGCCTCACTGGCCACTGGCCAGTGGACACCGATGCCTGCCCACAAGCCTGCCCCCTCCCCCACAGCCTACTCCTCCGCACCTACCCACAGATGCCCGCTGAAGCTGCTGAAAGCACCCCTCCGACCACAAGCACCCGCCACCTGTGCCCTGTGCCTGCTGCCAAAGAGCCTCTCTCTTGCTTTCTCTCTGGCACAGTGGCACACCCACACAGACACAATCCCTGCCCCTCCTGCGGGGCTGTCTGCAAGTTGAGACCCTACTGGCATATCTTGGGGTCAATAATTAATTATAATACACTACATGTGTTGCTGCTGTCAGGTAGGGATTTGACAAGATGTATATACAATGAGATTCTGCCACCTGCCAGAAGCAGCAACAGAGGGATAAAAGATTTAAAGGGTCAAACAAAGCTGGTAAGGTAACAAATTTAACTTTTATAAAAACATTTAAAAATAACTACAAACAAACAATCAAACATTAACTTTATTCAACAGAAAGCATACAATACAAACAAAGTGGAAACTAATTTAGGGGTGTGTGGGGGAATGTGGGGGAACGTGGGGGAAAGGGGAAATGGGTGCCCGGGAGTGAGGGGTGGGCATCAAGTCCTCCTTCAGCTGAAAGCTGTGTTGTTTGGCATAGTCCAGTGCCTCCGCCAAGGACTCCTGCCATTTGGAGACCGACTGGTGGTACAGTTCAACATCAGCCACCTCTGAGTGGAGGTACTTGGAGTAAGCCTCCACCTTGCGCTGCTGTGCCTCCAGGTCCCTGAACTTTACCACCAGTCAGTTCTCCATTATAAGGGCTTGGACACTTAGCCCATCAGCGTATTTTTTCTTGGCCTCCAGAAACTCCTGGATAGGCCTCTCCACTTGGGCCCAAAAGGCCCTTGCGACTGCAGACTCCTCCTCTTGGGGGGTTGGAGGCTCCTCATCAGAGCTGGAGGGGGAAGGCCTCAGCTGGCAGTGCTTCTTCCGGGCCTTCCCCCCTTGCTTCTGGCGATGGTCCTCCTCCCTGGAGTCCCTGCGCCCAGAGCTGGAGACATCCTGCCACACCACCTTGATGCCGTGCAGGTTCTCAGTGTGGGCGATGAGCCCTGATGTGGTTGTCACAGGTTTGGGGGTCCGCACCCCCACTTTACCGGATTTGAGTGACTCAGTTTCCCTTGCGCACAGTTCTCTTGAATCAATTTCTCCCACTGGCTAATTCAAGTGTGCCACAGTGAAACTCCTTTGTCACACAAGGGCCCGATCCTTCCTGTTTACAGACTCTTTACTCTCTGGGTTTGAAAGAGCTTGAGGGCTCTTGTAGCTCACTTGTGTTCCAATATTAGACACCTTCCACTTCTTTATAAAGTAAGAAGTAAGTTTACTGATTACATAAACAAGATAATTAAACAGAGTGGTAATAGAAATCAAAGGTAAATATAACACATTCCTAACTTATACTGGTTGAGTTCCTAAGTTATTCATCTTACCCTAACGAGTCCAGAAGTTCTGGTTTCTCAGCCATGAGGTGACTGGCTGGGCACTTGGCTTAGGGAGCAGAATCTGTCTCTCAGTTCATGCTGTCCCCAGCCTGCTGTAGGCTGACTGCTCCTTTCATATGCAGATGTCTCTCACAGCAGCTCTGAAAGAAGAAGATGATTTATCTTTGTATCTTACTCCCATTTAAATATCATTTACTCTTCTTTGTCTCGGATTTCCTGCCTTTGGGGAATCGTGGTTCGGGGCACGTAGTCAACCCAGGTAAGTTCATTAACATCTCCACAGGCTGTCTAGCAAGCCAGATGTTTTGAATACACTTTCTGTTATAGTTCCTGTAGACTGGTGACATGTGAGAGGCCTAATTTGAGTTCTACAGTTCTCAGTGTTAACGTTACAAACATGTGGAACCTTTGACATTACATAGTGTACATGTATAGTAACATTACATACATGTGAAGCCCTTGGCACCACACATTTACCAAACATGTAGTTCCGTGTTACACGTGTGTGACCCCATGTTTCTCCATGACAGTGGTCCCCTGACTGCCCCTTTTTATTTTTTTGCTGCATATCTAAAGAACATAAAAAGTTAGGAACATAAGAAGTGCCATACTGTGTCAGACCAATGGCCTGTCAAGCCCTGCCTGCATTCTGTCTCCACAAGTGGGTGGGTGGCCAATCTCTCTCTGCAGGGGACTTCCTAGCAGGTCATAGGGCAACAGTCCAATCCATTCCCTGTTGTTCCAGCCCCTGTGCCTTACCTTGCAGACAATGAATCCGCCTTTCAGCCTGTCATAGTGCTGCCAGACCGCAGACCTCATCTACCTGCTTTCTGGAAGCAGCTCCGGTGACCTCCGCCTTGCTGGGGCACCAGCAGAGGGGACGGCATCATCATCACCATCACCCTCTCTGAAACAGGAACACATAAACACCACCTAAATAATATCATGCATTTATGATGATGCCTCTAGTCCTCCCTCCTTGGGGTGCTAGGGGATGCTAAGGAATGGGATGGCAAATGGAGAGACCCTTGCTGGCATGTGCAAATCCTGCCCTCCTTGGGGTGCTAGGGGATGCTAGGGATGGGAAATGGAGAGACCCT
>QEPC01005090.1:140846-159887 GCA_003113815.1 Sphenodon punctatus | reverse complement strand
GAGAGCAGTTTCAGTAGAATGAAGGGGGCGGAAGCCAGATTGGAGGGGGTCAAGGGAGGAGTTGGAGGATAAGAAGTCAAGGCAGCGGGAGTAGACAACACGTTCAAGCACATCTGCCCCAACGGCAGGTGTCACCAGTTGAAATTCATCCCATGAACTCAGACCAGACAGGACATTCCTCTGGCTCCACCACTGCATCTGAAATGGTGGAGTCAAAGTCATACTCAATGAGAAGAATTTTGACTGCAAAGGACGTCAAAAACATGTCACAGTGGGTCTTGGATGAATCTGGTTCCAGGTGGAAACAGGCTGGACTGACCAGACCTCAAACCATCTGTAACAGCTCTGCGAGACGCGACTGCGCAAATGCTATGAGAGCAACAAAGAACCGTTTCTTTGCTGCCCACACAGCCATGACATAGGCCCTTAAAAATGCTGTATGCTGCAATTGATTGTCGTGAGCACAAGTATGATACCACCATCACTCCAACCACCTACCCTTGCACTTCAGCCACCCCAGGTCCTTGGTGAACCACGGGGACCTGAGGTGATGAAATTCTGGGAGCGGATGCCTAGGAGCCACCTGATCAATGGCCTTGACTAACCAACCATTCCAGAAGGCCACGAGGTCATCGATGGAGCGGCCATTGAGGTCTACAGGCAAATTCCCCAGACCATTCTGGAACAGATCTGGTCCCATAAGTCTCCGGGGGCAGACCATCTGAACGATTCCACATCCCCATGATCAGGAAGGTGTGCCGGGATGCAAGCCCACAGAAGGTAATTGTCCAACTATAGCAAAGGCGTACATATCTCACTTCCTATAATCGGACACCCCGCCTCAAGGTCAGTGCAGAACATCAAGTCCAGAGTTTCCCCACCCCACCCAATGAGTCGGACCTACTACTACCTGGGACAGGCCCTGGCCTATGGTTGCCATGGCAGCCATGAACTCCTATGCTGCACCCCTCAAGCTAGTCTCGCCATGGACATTGAAGTCCCCCAAGACAACAAGCCTGGGAGTCTGAAATACCATGTCCAAAACCAGAGCAGCTAGAGAACTCAGGCATTTTGAGGTACAGTGGGGTGCATAGTACAGGAGCAGAATCCTGAACCTGTCCGTGGATAGACCCCCACACACACACACGTTTCCAGCAAAATCAACCACAAGATGGAGGCCCTCCATCCCAGACTCAATCTGCACTGAAAACTTCTTCACAGTCAAGCCATTTTGAAAAACAGTGACTACGCCTCCTCCCCAACCCTCCAGCCTGGGGTGGTGCTGGACAGAGTACCTGGCCGGAACAAGATCAGCAAAAATAGGCCCCAACAACTCATCCATTAGGGCTGAAGCTTGATTGTCTCGCCAGTTCTCGATGAGAAGGGAGGTTCCCGTCTCGAGACGAACCGAGCCAAGTAACCCCCCTCTTCTCATCAAGAGCTGGTGAAAATTCGAGGGGGCCAGGTGGGGGTTGCAGGTGGGGGGGGGCAGCACGGGGGCCAGAGATGAGCAGGGGGCAAATACAAGCCCCTGAGTACCTCCGGTTCCCACCCAACATCCCTGCCTGGGGGGAAAGGGAAAGTTTGAGTGGGGCCAGGGGTTTGGGGTCCTAGTAGTGGTAGGGCAGTGGTGTACTTACCATCCAGGGGTCCCAACCCCCTTACGGTGCTCCATGCTGCTCGGGGGCCCTTCCCGGGTCTTCAGTTTAAAAGAAACCCTTCCAACCCTAGCTGGAGCATGCTCAGAACGTTGCTTGGCTCTGGGTGCCCTTGTCAAAGATGATGGCCACAGAGCCATGCATGCTCAGAAGAGCTGCTCAGCCCTGTGGGGGCCATCTTTTAAAAGGGCACGCAGAGCCAAGCAGCGCTCTGAGCATGCTCCAGCTGTGGTGGGGTTTTTTTCCTTTTAAGCTGAAGACCCGGGAAGGGGCCCAGCGCAGCATGGAGCAACGTGATGGGGGGGGGGATGAGGACCCCCCAGATGGTCAGTATACCCTTGCCCTACCCCCACGATGATCCCAAACCCCTGCCCCTATCCCCCCCAAACTTTCCCTTCCCCCCCAGATGGGGAGGACAGGCAGGGGCTGGAGGTACTCAGGGGGTTTGTCTTTGCCCCTTCTCACCTCCGACCCCCATGCCTGCCAGGTGTGACCCCCCCCCAAGTAATTCGTGAGAACTTGAGGGGGGGGGGCGAGAACTCAGATTTTCAAACTTCAATACGATTTTCCATTCCTACTTTCTATTAAGCTTATAGCTGTTTCTGTTTGCCCGTGTGGAATCTGGTTTCTTCTATCAAGTTTTATCTTTCTGTGTTGCTGTTTATGTGAACCTTTATTTAGTTTCCCTTGGGTATTGGGTGGTGTCCAGAGTGAGACCCTTGGAATAGCTCCTTGTTCCCCCCCTCCCCCCCCCCCCCAATTGGGTGAAAACAGACATGACGCTAACCACCCTTTAACCACCCTTGGTGGTTATTTATGCATGTTGCAGGGCTGTATTGGTGCCCTATGCATCCCTGCAACATGCATAAATGACCACCAAGGGTGGTTAAAGGGTGGTTAGTGTCATGTCTGTTTTCACCCATTCTCTCTTGTAATTCCCTCCAGCCTTGCTCCAGTCCTTCTGTAACCATGAGCCTTGTTGAACCCTATTTCCCCCCTCCTTAGCTATAGTGCCTTGTTAAAGTCTTGTGTGTTAACTCAATCTTGCTGAAGTCTTATAACCTCGTATTTCCCTCTAGTCTCCTCTTACTTACCTGGGGTGTTATGTTTTTTTAGCCTCTTGTATTCCTCCCTTCCTAGTTATGAATTACTGGATATTTCCCTTCCCAATGGTATCTCTAGTTACCCTGATGGCCCACCCTAGTGGCCCTTGCTAGGCGTAAGGCTTGTATGATGTCATTTCCTTCAGGTATCTCACCTATTCTTTCTTGTAGTATTCTGCTTCTCTGTAACCTTCCTTCCTTGTAGCTTTTACTCTTTGTGTGTCTGAGCGGTGGCTTGTGTGCTTCCTTCCTTGTAGGTCACTTATGGTGTCCCCCTTCTGGTTCACGTCTTAAGTAGCTTTTGACCTATGGTGTCTTTAGACAGACACCTGTTCTGCTCCTGTTCCACCCCACCCTCAGGTGTCCATCCATGTAAAGGCGGGCCACCCTGGGGTGAGGCGGAGCAGAAGCAGGCAGTGCCTGCTCTGGGCCAGCTCAATTCGCAGTGCTCTGGAACATCCCAGAGCACCATGAATGGAGCAGGATGCCTGAACCCAGAGCACTGGCTGGGGGGAGAACAGCAGTCCGTCTACTCATAGACAGGCCACTGCAGCTCTGCCTCCAGCTGGGGATTGCCATGGAGCTGTAGCCTAGAGTGACTGGAGATCCACCTGCAGCTTAGGTATGGGAGAAGGGGCACAGACTGCAGTCTGTAGCGGCCTCCATTTAAACCCACACCACTGGAGCTGACATCCATTTTAAAAACACCCCTAGTGTTGTGCTGCTAGTGGCATCCTGGTTCCTCCTTTCTTGATAATCTGTCAACCTTAACTAACCTGTCTGTGGGGGTGTTGCCTGATTCCATCAGTTCATTTTTGGGCTGTGTAGCCTCATTCCAGCCTCCTCCCTTGTTCCTTGAACTTGGGAGGTTCCCTATGATGATCATGGGCCACAGCCTCAGAGCTCAGCCGCAATAGGATCCTGAGGGAACACTTGCTACTTAGGCAGGTCTCAAAATTGGTCACAGTCTGCCTTTGAGGCTTAGCTTTCCCTGTTCAGGTTCCCTTGTTCTCCTTACCCCTTTTTGGTAGTGTCTAGCTACAATCTTGACAGTATTCCTGACAGCACTTCTGAACAAGATCATCTAAACAGGACATGCTCCTCCAGCTCTCACGAGTCCCTGAAATGCAACATACACAAGAATTCAGTCTGAACAGAGGTTAATCCAGTAGACCCTGAGAAATAAAAAGGAATATTGGCAGCCAAGGAGCTGATCAAAGGAACAGTTTAAGAAATGTATTTAAAGAAAAAGTCTAGCATTAACAGCTATGACATGATTAAGCTGGATGAACAAAATATCTGCAGGCAAGTGTGCTGCAAGCAAATCAAGGGGAAATGTGAATGAAGCACAAGAGATCACTTGGTTATCCCTGTCTCCTTGTAGCTTGAAGAAATGCAAATGATTTAGCCAGAGATTCAAATTACAGCCCAAAATAAAACCAGATTAATGGCAGCATGGCAGAGTTTAGAAACCTCTACATTACGAGGTCAGAAATGTAGCAAAATTGTCATCACAAAGAGAAACGTTTCCTTACAAATACTAGTGAATAGAATCCTATAAGCTGATTGCATTTACTCCAAAACATAGGCCCTAACTTGTGTCTCACACTGTTTAAGATGTCTTTAGGGTTACCTCCCCTTTAAAAGAGGATGCTTATAAAAAAAATACATGGTGCAGGGATGCAATGGTTCCAGTATAGCCCTGCAAGGTGTATTTTTCATAAGCTCTTCTTTGAAAGGGGAGGTATGGTGAGGGTAACCCTAGATGTCTTGGAATTAGCAGGGATTTTGACAGCTACCTGTAGCCCCAGACAGCTGATATGAAATCCTGCAATTGGTAAGGAGAGAGAGAGTGAACAAGCCATAGTTTGGGAGAAAACACCCCAAAGAATGGAACGGGAGGTTCTCAACTTGAATTTCACTTCCCCTGAATGTGCTCTTCAACTTTAAAAAAAAATAATATCTACACTCTTGTGGGGGAGAAACTAGGACCACATTCACACCTCCTCCCAGCTGGTCCGTGCGGATTTTGGCTCTGGGAGAGAACCCAGAAGCCAAACCATGCGCAGGATTTGGCCGGTGCGAAAGCCACACACCCCTCCTGCTGAGGCTTTGCTAGCAAACACCTGAAAGAGCGCAAAACCGGCTCTGTACTCTTCCAGGTGTTTGCCAGCAAAGCTGCACCAGGGGGGTGGCATTGGCACTGGCCAAACTCTGCACATGTTTTGACTTCTGGGTTCTCTCCTGGAGCCAAAATCTGCACAGAACGGCTGGGAGGAGAAGGTGTGAATGTGGTCTAGGAGCTACGTCATCATTATTTTTTTAAAAAGAAACAAACTGAGATTAGACATAAGCAGACATGGCACAATAGAAACCAAGGTCTCTGTCATAACAACTACAGAGTTTAGCTACCCAGCTGCTGTTGTACCCGCTTTACAAACATCTATCTAGCTTATCAGACAATATGAAAAGTCCTTCTCTGGTGGGTGAATTCAGATCAATATGTTAGAATTAATTATAAATAGCTCTTGTAGAATTTCAAAAAGGTGATTGGTCAAATGTGGTGATTCAAGACTGGATCTTGTAAAGAGCTAACGTGATTACTTTCACAGGCGAGACCCCCTCACCCCTTTTGTCCTGGATCGGCCCTGACAGTCCACTGGGGACACCCTCTTAGAAGTCCCCCGAGTTTCTCGGAGGGCGATGTTCGAGAGGGCATTCTCGGTGACTGCACCACTGCTATGGAATTCCCTCCCGGTAGAGATTCGCCTCTCTCTGGATCTCCCCTCCTTCTGCAAACAATGCAAGACCTGACAGTTTTGGTAGGCATTTGGTGAGGGGGAAGGGTAGTGGGGGGGAGTTGTCTTCTTTTTCTTTGGGGAATGGATTTTATTTTCCCCGGGTCTTTGTTGTTTTCTCATTTTAATGGGGATTTTATATTTATATTTTTTGTATTATGTTTTTTTAATAAATTGTATACTGCCCTGAGTTGCCTTTGGGCAAGAGGAGGTTGTATAGAAATACTGCTATAAATAAACAAATAAAATAAATTTAAAATTTTTACATTGCTTTAAATTTCCTTTGAGTTTCCTTTTTAACATAAAACCCAGCCTTGAGTGTTCTCAGACATGATGTTGGACCGCTTTGCCATGGTTTTGGAAACTATGACTCACTTGGAACCATGCCCCCCCCCCCCCATCTTGTCAGTTAGCAGTCTGCCAGATGATAGCACAGGATGATCCATTGCCACTCCAGACCATGGTGTCAGATAGCCCAGGCCATGATTCTGGGAGATTGCAAAGGCTAAGGTTAGCACGAATGGACAAAAGCATGCAAATGCATGCTGTCATGTTAATTCATGCCAACCTAACCCAGGACAAAGCTCAGTTCACCACGATCACAGAGCCCTCCTAGGAAGGAAGGAGAGCAGTCAAATCAGCTGTCACCCAGCAATGCCCCAGCAACCAGACCGTGAAGGAGGTTTAAAGGGACCCAGAAGCAAAGGCATCAACACATTAGCCAGAACAGGTTTGCCACCAAACCTGCTGACCAGTGCCCAGGGTACTACCACCCAGGCGTAATGGAGGAGCACCAGCAGCAGGAGGAGGAAAGATCTGGCTGGGTAAGCCAGCGGTCCCATGGAGAGAAGCAGGTATTTGTGGTTCAGCTGCTGCCATGTGCCTCCTTTCCCATTGTCTTCACAGGTATCCACTCGTGCCAGAGCCAGGACCAACTCCCAATCCCCCAGCACTGCCCCAGAATGCACTCAGAGGAGAGGGATCCCCTTAGGCTGTGAGGAGACCCTGGCCTTCATCCACGGAGTGAGGAGACAGAGAGAAAACTCTGCGCCTCCCACCAGAATGAATAGGTGTTTCAACAGATTGCTGAGCAGATGGCTATGGCCAGCTACCATTGTGACTCCACCCAGTGCCAGCTGAGGGCCAAAGAGCTAAGGAGGAGGAACAAGGACATCAAGGACAATAACCGGTTCAGCCAGTGACAAAGGAATAAACAGTACCTTGATGTTCTTGACTCCTTCTTCTGCATGTGGGGCTCCATTGTGGACCCACCTGTAGTTGGCACTGGGGTCGCCAAGAGCCTCAGCTGGGTGGACCAAGCACCACCCATGGTCGAACTAGCAGCACCAACTCATCCTGGCACCCTTCCTTCCAAGAAGGGGGCTGGCCCCTCAGGAGCATGCCCAGCCACCTGCCAGCCAGCCTCCAACTTGGTGGAATCGGACACCGTCAGCCTCTTGACCCTCACCACTTGTCTCCCTGAGGAACAGAGCCTCCACACTGCACAGGAGGAGCCAGATGTGGTGGCAGAGGGAACAGAGGACACAGAGTCAGAGGTGAGTGGTAAGCGAGAGTAATGGAGAGGGATGGAGGTGCACAGGCATGGAAAAAGGGGATAGGACAGGGAAGTAGATGTCAGATAAAGGCAGCCCCCAACATGAGTCCCATTATGTCCCCCATCAACAGGTGTCCAGGAGGAGTAGGAAAACATCAAGGAGGCCATGGAAATTCAGGGCCCCCCTCCTGCAGGTAGGCACAGGAGGAGGTTGAGAGGGCTGCAAGGTCGGGGAAGTGGGTTGCACCTCATGGTGAGGGGCACTTAGGACAGAACAGTTATACATGGTAGCCAGTAGTCACCAACAGTAATCTCCTGATATGTACTTCCTTCACAGGTGTCCCAAAGCCTCAGGGGAAACTGGTCCAGCAGCCCAGACAGGAGGACATCCCCCGAGATGCAGCCACAGACAGGAGGTCATTGGGAAGTTGCTGCAGAAGATAGAGGGGATAGGGTTTGACCAATTCTCCACCTGTATAGAGTAGAGGTGTGCACCAGGCCCCCATGTCATTTTTGTTTTTCATTTTCATTATTCAAAAATGTTGTTTTCATTATCATTATTAATGACAATGTCATTTTCGTTTTATCATCATTATCGTTTTTGTTATCATTGTTTGTATCGTTTTGATATTGTTTTCGTTATCGGTATCGGTATCAGTATTTGATATCATTATTGATATTGGTACCATTTCAAACAAAAAAATTATTTTTGGTATCAGTATCATTATTGATTCCTGTGCATAACTAATATTTATCTAAATCTAATGAAGACGGGATCTAATCAATTATCTATATAACTATTCTAATCTAATCTATATGTCTATAATATATATCTATATCTAATCTATACTACCTATCTATCTATAATGTACAGGGAAAGGGAGAAGGTAAAATGTAGGGTATGAGGAAGGAAAGGTATTGGTGGGGAATACCAAATAAATAAATAAATAATGCAATGAGGGCTAGGGGGGAGAGCTCTCACACAATTGAGAGAAAAAACCTGGCCCTCCCATTATAAAGGGTTGCAGTGCCCTCCCGCAGAGCCCCTCTGATTGGTTGTGGGAGGCAGCAGGCATTGAGCAATCACAGAGTCCCATGAGACTTCTGGGGCCTGCTTGCGCTGCTCATTGGCCAGGGATACATCCATCAGATACTGCTGAGCTGCTCATCCCTCCCAACACAGTCACAGTTCAAGAGTTCAACCCTGTTAAGACTCCGAAATGTCTGCTCCCTCCTTTCCTCTCTACATTTTCCTTCCAAAACCCAACTGCCACAACACTAATAATGACAATGATAATGACATTGTCATTTTTGTTTCTTGTTATCATTTTCATTATCGTTATTCTTGGTTGTCATTTTTGGTATTCTTGGTTGTCATTTTCATTGCCATTGTCATTATTCTCGGTTGTCGTTTTTGTTATTGCAATAACGAAAACGAAAATGACAATTTTCATTATCATTATTGTAATAACGAAAATGACATGCACACCCCTAGTATAGAGACAGGAAACTAAGTCAGGAAATACAGGCAACTGCAAACAGGATGTCCCTGATTCATATGTGTCCCAGAGTCTGAGGGGTAATAGCCCCACCATACTGAAGAGGAGGACATCCCCCCTGAATCAGGTAGGAACAGGAGGTTGTTGGGAGAGCACCACAGCAGATGAAGGGATAAGCCCTTGGATGGATTCCCATGGCCACCAACCACAGTGGTATCAAGGGTCATTGTTGCACAACCCTGTATACCGTACACTGAAGGTGGGGGGTGGGGTGTCTCACCCCTTGGGGGCCAAAATACAGATATCAAGAAACAAAACTGCAACAAATAGGAAAACACAATATAATAACAACAAAGAATCCTACACACACAAAGCGGGGGGCATTCTCAGCTGCTGCATGGAAACGCAGTCTGGCACCCCTGGCACATACACACCCGGTTCCAGGCGGGCTGGACTGAGCTCTGGGATGGGGGACTATAGCAACTGACCCCAAAGCACCAGGTGGCTCCAAATGGACTGCAGCAGAATCACCCAAGAGTAGATGCCATGTTCCACAGCTTCCCATTGGGTGCAAGGGGGCAGGGTAATTCCAAAGGAAGGGCAACCTCATAAAAACATATTGGTCCTCTCCATGTGCTTGAAGCAGGGTCCTGCCCTGATCAAAAAGGGGTGGGTGGGTGGGCCATTAACCACTGGGACTAAAGATTGTCACTGACTTCAACCAGGGAATTTACCAGCCTGCACAAACAGCTGCTCTGGGCTAGTGCCTATGTTGCTTGTCGCCAAGTCGAGCCCCAACTCAATGGCTCCCTATGCCTTCCTTCAACAGATCCACAGTCACAAGCAGCAGATGCCCTGGCAGGACTGGTACCAGGCACCCAGTGCCAGCGGCAACACTGGGCATGGGTGTGGCAGTGCAGGGAGGACCTGGCCAAGGAGCTGCTGCAGGAGAGCACATGTCAGCCAGACAAGGTCAGAGGTGCCATCAGGGAGCTGGTGAAGGTGCAACAATAGTCCATGCAGCAAGTTGCTGTGCACCAGCCCAACCTGCTTGCAGAGATCTGCATGGACCACCGCTTGGAGAGACTGGACTGGAACCACCACCTGCAGCAAATGGAGGAGTTCCAGCATTATCTCCAGAGAATGGATGAATTTCACGCTATCGGACAGGCCCACCTCATTCATGAGGGCACTCCATCACTGCCACAGTGGGATGAGGTTGAGTCCTAGCCTCCTCCAAGGGCCCCTGCCAGTGGACCACCCTGATCCAGTCCCTCTGGGTGGGCCTCAGAAGCATCCAGTGCCATGGCCCTAGGACGCATGGCTTCACCTCCCTGTGCCAGTCAGAGAACAGGGGCATCCATTGGCCCAACCCTCCACCAGCCATCAGACACCCATTAATCAGTCCTGCTGGCCACTCCTGCACCAACAGGGAGCCGGGGAAGGGGGTGAGAAGATGGGATAGGAGGAACAGGCACTGGAGGCATTGGGGACCACCTCACCCCCACCCCAAATGAGGATGGGGGTCTGTAAGCAAGAGGGGGAAGGGAAGGGATGGGGCTAGAAAATCCTGATCCGGTCCCATTGTAAATACTTTCTTTATATAAACAAGGAGCAAGGGCATATTTGTGTAAATACATTGTCTGTTTTTTCCTTTTCAAAAACAAAGTGAGTAAAACTAATTTTTGTTAAATACTGTTTCACGCTATTCTATCTTGTCCATTCTATGTGTACATATTCTGTTCTCTCCCTCCCAATTTCCAAATCCCACCTGAAAACCTACGTCAGGCTTTTCCTAGCTCGTCCTCTTTTCTCCTCACTCAAAATCTCTTCCCTCTAAGTAAGCTAAGCATGTGCACCTGCAACATCTCAACCTCATGAATGTATCCTTGCCTTTCCCGATGTTCACCTCTCCCTTGTATTCCCCGCCCTTGTCTTTCTTAGACTATAAGCCCCCTGGAGGTAGGGACCTGTCTATAACTATTGATTTACAGTACCAGGTACACTGCTGGTGCCATATACGTAATAATAATAATATGTTGGGGTAGAAAGTATCCTTGGGGTGGGCAGGGGAAAGGAGGCCTCTTCAGGCCACCTGCACTCACCCCACATCCATGGATCTGGATGCACATACACACCCCACAACTGTCCAATGAACACCACACAGACAAATGTAATGAAACCATTTAAAAAAATACAATAAATAACAAAATAGGCACAAAGGGTAAAAGATATTAATGTGAACTATATACATAAGTGCAAATGGATGTAAAGGTTCCCTTAAGCAGTGGAAGACATCAGGACAGGCCCCTCCCAGTCCACCTGCCTTTGCTCCAGCGTGCACTCTGTGCCCAGGAGAGCACATGGATGTGGTGCTCCACCTGCCAAGCCATGTTGTAGACCTTGCCCGGGGCCAGGATAAAGCTGGGCATGCTCTGCCTCTTATTGCTGACTCAAGTCCTGAACTTCAAAAGACCATAAGAAAGGCAAGGCATATTACCAATCCAATTGCCCAGCGTTGCATGTGCAGCTGGTATCCAGCCTGCTGTGTCCACACCTGCTACTGCTGGGCAAGTGCAACAGGGCTAGACACATGTGACTCACAGCTGTACCCAACCCTGGGGGCCAGTGGATACAGCAATACTGAGCAGGAGACAAGCTGTCCATGCTCCACGCTACCCCACAGTGACACCATGATGTCCTGAAGAATGGACATAGAACAGATAGGGGTGGGTGGGTGTTGCAGCATGGCCAGAGGAGCCACCACATCTCCCCATGCAGGAATGACAGGTAATGGCAGTGGGAATGTCATCACCGCAAGGCATGCTGGAGCAACAGATGGCGTGCTCACCTACTAAGTGCAGGTCCCTGTAAGCCTGCTGCATATGTGCAGTCATGCAAGCAAGATCCTATGCCATCTCCCTCAGGATCCTCAGGCCCTCATCACCTACTGTGGATGGAAATGGAATATGTGTGCTAACTTAGTACACCATGGTGGTGGTTGCTGCCCAATATGGTAAGTGGATAGTGAGCATGTGCATTCCCCCCCCCACCCCAAATACTCCACATACTCAAATGCCACCACTAAACCAGTCCTATTACACAGAGGGAGGGAGGATGAAAGGGTGCAGGAGTGAACAGCCAGAAGGGGATCCTGTAAGGGATGAGGGCATTCTGTCATAAACAGCAGACGTGTGCCTAGCTTTGTACGAACAAGTCATTATGTATGCTGAAGCTGCAGGCCTGCATCGGTGGCATTTTCAGCCCTTCAACATCCCCGAGAAATATTCCAGGGTGGTGCTAACATGGTGGTGAGGTGGGGTGAGGTGCATGTCTGCTGTTGCCCTAGGAGAGGTGCAATTCTCACTTCCATTAGGTGGTTGCACAACAGCAGTCCTATGGAAACCCCAACCATGCCCACCAAGCGCCCTGTGCACAACCCCTTCAGATAGACAGCACACCAGCAGAGGAAATGGGGCACCTGTACAACCAATCTGGGTATGTTGGGATTGGGGAAGGGCAGGGCCTGTGTAGAGGGAGGGTGGATGCTTTTTTCCCATAGGCCTGAGCAACTATGCACACTCGCATGTCAACTGGGCAGCAAAACCCCATGCTCGTCACAGGGGGAGGTTCAAAATGTGGCTTCTAGTGCCCACATGCGGGACTATCATGATGTAGTTGTACCAGATGGGTGATCAGCACCGTTTGACATCGATGAACCTGGGTATGGTTCCTCAAGTTCTTTTAGCATGGTGGGGCATGACATCCCTACACGGGATGTGGACCCCGTGTAGGGAGCGAAGTGTCTGTAAACATCGTGATTCTACCAGTCATGAGGAGAAATGAGGTGCCACAAACCCTGCCCACTACCCCATGCACTGCTGTGGTTACCGGCTCCATGTGAACTCAGCCACGGCCAGCTGCGTACTGGCCTCCACAAAGTAGAGTCGCATGGACGCCATGGTGGATGGGGGTGAGGAACAATCAGGTACATGGTTTTGTAGGGTGCTGCTCCATACAGCCTATGGCAAGGTCATTCCAAGGACCCTACCTCCCCATGCGCACTGCCCTTAGATATCCTTTGCCTTGCATGGGGCTCACCCTAGTAGATCATCCTCCCACCCCCCCAAGGGTGACTGGATCCCTACACCACTAGTTGCACTGCATCCCTTGCTGTATGGGGGGGGGGCTCCCATTCCCATGGGGCCTCTCCCTGAGTGGTATCCTCTGAGGCCTCTTGGTGATCCTGCCCTTCTCTTATCTCACGCAGAGGGGTGACCCAGCTCCTTCTGCTGAGGGAGGTGGCAAGAGACCTGGTGGAGGTGGTGAGGGCCCTGGCTGCAGCGAGTCAGGCAATGCAGAGTGCAAGCAAGCATGCCATCTCCACCTAGCACCATTACCCACCCAGACCCCATCTTTCCCTCACTGTTACCACTTCCATATCTGAAAACACCCCTCATTGCTACACATTCAGTGATGGCCTAATACTTGGATATGAGAGAATCCACACAGAATCTCATCTATCAGAGAATCCACATGGGGGAGGAATGCCTGCTTGTGGGTAAAACTTCACTGTCCGACAGAAGGCTTGTAATGGCACTGCTCATTTGGGATGGGGGTGGGTGGGTGAAGTAGTTGGGGTACTACTGTGGTAGAGTTTATGCCTGAGTCAAAACAGCTATTCTGTTTTCATGGAAATTTCCACAAAAATGGAAAAGCTGTTTAATTTTTTTATAAGAAATATATTCCAATCAGAATCCCAACTGGAGAAGAGGAAAGAAAAAAAAAACCTGCACATGCACAAAATGTCCACCAGGGCCAATTGCACATGTGACAAATAACCTCCACCCTTATCCAAAAGGCAATGGAATAGCATCCAAAAATCAGAATGGCCAGAAGTCTGAATTTACCTCTACTACAGGTTTGAAATAAAGACTGAAAGGACAAGGGTATGAGAGAGGTTACTCTGTGTGTGTGTGTGTGTGTGTGTGTGTGTGTGTCCATCCTTTAATTTATTAAGTCTGTTTTGTAAATACCACTACTACTACTAATAGTAATAATAATAATAATAATAAAAATGCCCCACGACAGAAGTAGACATATGCCATTTTAAATTTGCATAAACGTATATGTCAACATATGCGAATTTTGCTCAAATGGTGTCCAGATTTCTGGATGTCCCTGTCTTTCATTTCAGAGTGAAGGATTGAGAGGTATACTGCTAGAGTGTGGTACTGATGCCATTCTATGCTTTTTTCTTATAATACTGTGAGCATCATCTTAGGGTAATTTCAGATGTGATAGGCTGTTTGGCCCGCCACGCTGAGCCACAGTCCGGGATCCATTTCGGATCCCAGACAGGAATCAGTCCAGCAGTCCTTTAGACGTGCCGGCCTGATTCCTACAGGGGTTCCGGGGAGGGGGCAGGGCTGTGCGGTGCAACATGCGGCCACACAGCCCCACCCCCCTGCGCTCCCCCAGCTGCCCGCCCTCCAGGAGACGGGCGGGCGCAGTGAACAATCTGCCTGCTGCACCCGATCCCGCATCACGGTCTGGGCCATGATAAGGGATGGGCCAATGTAACAGATTTTACTTTTGACCAATCCCGGATTGTGGTCCAGCTAACCATGATTCTGGACTTCCGGGTGGCCGGAGGTCCAGAATCGTGGTCATTGTGATTCCCACTGGAGGTTCACTATGGTGAACCTCTGGAAGAATGCACAACAGACGTTATGGGACAAACGGCCACGACAGGGGATTCACTGTGGTTGACCGTGGTCTCGTAAGGTCTGAAATTACCCTTAGTTCCATATGGATATGGACAACTTGGGAGTAAATTAATACCAAGAGGACATCATTGGGCGATTTCAGATGTGACGGGGTGCCCATTGGCCCCGGCATGGAATCACCTTTTGATTCCCCGTCGGAATCAGAACAGCCCGTCAACAGACGAGCCGGCTGATCCTGGAGGGGAATCGGGGGAGGAGGTGGGGCTGTGCAACATGCGACCACACAGCCCTGCCCCCCATGCCCCCATCCTGCCCGCCCTCTGGGAGACGGGCGGGACCGATTCCGTCCCGGGGTCTGGACCACGGCCTGGAATCAGCGGCGGTAACAGAAGTTACCAGCTGCCAATTCCGGGCCGTGGTTCAATTAACCATGCTTTCAGTGATGGTGCCAGCACCATCCTCGAAAGCGTGGTCAATTTGCTCACTGTCAGTGGTTCACCGTGGTGAACATCTGGTGGTGAGCGAACACATGTTATGCGACCATCCGCCACCACATGGCATTGTCTGTTTTTGACCATGATCACGTAATGTCTGAAAAAACCCATTTTCTATGGTAGATGGCATTCTAATGACTGGCAAAGGAGAAAGCAAATGTCTTTGGAATCCAGATGAAACTGCAGAAACTTGCTTTTTATGACCTGGGAGTTCACAAAGGCATGTGATAATTTTGTGCTTCCAGTACGCCATAAGTTGTTAGGATCATATGATGAGATTATTTTCCTTAGAGACCAAAAGTTTAGCCCAGGGAGTGGAGAGACACCACAGTTATTGCAAGTAGGGTTTCTATGGAGGTTTCCTTGCGAATCTGACTGTACCTTGGACATCTCTTCATGATGCCTGTCAAGTAGTTTAAACAGAATAATATACAAGACACTTAGCATGCTGACTTTGCTTCATTTTAGGTCTTGAAGCATTACTGTCAAAGGTTCTGACCACAATTTTCATGTGCACTACACCAAATTTGGCTGCCCAGAACTGGAAAAAGCAGAACTAGACTTAATTTTTGCCAGTCCACACCACAGCTCCAACATGTTTGCAACAGAAAAGGAAAACACAAAAGATCCTCTGTCCCTTAGGGAACTGAGGAATGTGGAGGAGGAGTCTCAGGGAACTAATACTATAATCTGCACTAATCTGTTTTGGAGGGTCTTAATTCAATTCCTGTTGCTAGTAGCACGAGTAGTGCTGTGCTCTTGGAGCTGACTGCTGAATTTCCCATGTGTCTGGACACACTGGTTCAGGACAAAGGAAGAAAAACAACTCTGCCATTCCCATCACTCAAACAGACAGCAAATAGAAGGAGGAAGCAGAAGTTGTTTAGGACTGTCTAGCAAGTGACAACTGTTTGATTGGCAAGTAGCCATGCAAACCATGCTGTGCCTTTAAAATAGGTGTCTATCTGGGGCCTGGAATTAATTCAAGTCAGGTTGCATCAAAAGCTGTTCCAACTACTTAGAAACCATTTACAATAATTAAAAACAGAAATCTGGTTTTGTCCCTGAGAAACAATTTTGAACAAAACAAAAAAATCAAGGTTAACTTGAAGTTATTATCCACTTCTGCCACATGTAGAAGATACTTTTCCACATGCAAAGTGGCTGCAAATAAAGACTTCTAGCCATCCATTCACATACTCCAGAGGATCAACTGAAGAAAATGAAGTCAATAGGACTACTCTGGGAGTAAGTGGTTCCAGGATTGTGAACTAAAATCACTGCAATCAAACTGGGTCCTTCCAAACACAGGAACATACATGCTATCAAAATTCAGTTGTAATAATAAATGGTGTGCTTGCTATATTGATAATGATAATGACATTCTCGTTTTCATTATCATTATTGCAATAACAATAATGAAGATAAATATTAACAAAATCAATACTGATGACAGGTGTTTTTTGGAGGGAAATGTAGAGAGGGGAGCAGGGAGCAGACATCTCAGAGCCAGAAACGATGTTGAACTCTTGAACTGGGCCTGTAATGGGAGGGGAAGGACCTGATGGATGTAATCGCTGGCCAATGAGCAGCACAAGCAGGTCCCAGGCAGTTGAATGGCACCCTGTGATTGCTCAATGCCGCCTGCCTCCCAGAACCAATAATGGATGCTCTGGGGAGGTCACTGCAACCCTTTATGTTGCAGGGCCAGGCTGTTTGACTCTTGTTCTGTGTTAGCTCTTGCTGTATCAGGTTGCATTTACAAAACTCTGGTGCTTGCACTAAAAATCTTCCCCAGCCCTTAGTGTTATATCTTACCTTTCCTTATACCTTTTATTTTACCTTTTACCTTCCTCTGTCTGTCTCTCGCTGTACAGATAGATAGATAGATAGATAGATAGATAGATAGATAGATAGATAGAACACGTATCAGATAGAAGTTCATTGATATAGATACTTAGATAGGAATATATTGCATATAGTATAGGTTATTAGGTGTAGGTTTAGGTTAGACATACATATTAGTAATTTTTCACATTGTCATTGTGCACTTATTACTACTGCATTATAATGAGAAAGGGAGGAAGGAGTTCAGCTTCTGAGAAGTCTGGGGCAGGTGTCTTCTGGCACTACTGCCACTGGTGGCAGTCCACAATGGAAATGATACCAAAAACAAAATCTTCATTGTCGCTCAAAATCGATACTGATAACAAATAACAAAATTTCATTATTAACGATAACAACGACAGTTTTTAATAATGAAAAACAAAAACAAAAAATGACATGGGTCCATGGCACACACCTCTAAATAATATACTCAGGGACAAATTAAACAGAACTGTGAGCTGGCAAGAGACAGAACCAGCAGGCCTTGTGATCTGGCCTCCCTTCTCCCTCAATGGGTGTTTGAAGACAGACTTACTCTTGCCTCCCTGCCTGCCCCAACAGGGCAGGGTGGTGGTGGTGGTGGTGGACTTTGTCTCACTACCATAGAGGAAGGGGGTACGCACCGGCAGGTGCACTCAGCAGCAGCTGGCAGTGAGATGGAGTCACAATGCCGAATGTATTTCTAGGGCAACGGCTACGGTGCAAATGCAAGTATCGCATTGTGAGACTGGTGGGTGCCATTTTGTGAACTTGCTGTTGGTGTGTGCAGTTCAGTGCTCGCAGCTGGAGAGGAAGCACCAACCAACCCTAATGTACAGCACCCTAGGCATAGCTGGACATCTTCTGGGGGGCGGGGAGGGCAGTTCTGCTCGACATTGTTTGGCCTGGTGCTTAGCTTTTCACCTTCCTCACAGTGCTTATTATTACATCAAATTGAAATAACTGGATTGATCTATAGGTACAGGTGGCGTGTGTTTTTGTTAGCTCTGTTGCATGGGGTCTAGTTAGTTGTTAAGAGTTAAGTTGATTAATTAAACAATCAGCAAAGGCATCTCCCTATGAGATGCAACTGCATGGCTGACTCAAGTGCAAGGACAGCCAGAATTCAGTCAATGACCCAGGGGAGGAGGGTCAAGCAATCCACCCAAGCACAGGGGCGGTCCCGGGTTACCCTCCTCACCTGCTTCAGGTCACTAGAACATAACAATGCCCTCCAACCAGACTGTGTGATCTGGGGAAGAAAGTGATCTAGCATTTAGAGCATAGATAGAGGGTGGTACATTAGAGTAGATAAGACCGCCCTCAGTTATTCGTTATCACCATGAATGTTTCATGGACCCAGGATGGGAAGGTTTCCACTCCAGAAAATCTGAGTTGAATTGAAACTGAATTGGAATAAAGAGTGTGGCCATTAAATTCCAATATGTGTGCATGTCTTCTTCTGGGGTGTGGTGACAAATTGAAGCAGCCCACCCCCAGAGCTGCACCGAGGGTGCACCTCACACCCGCACACTTCCAGCTCTACCTGGAGTCACTTTAGACAGATCCAGTGGTTTCTTCTGGCCATGGTCACCCATGTGGCGCTCCCCTGCCATACCATAGAGTTATGGGCATTCGCCCAATGCTCTATGCTGGCGCCAGTAACTCTATGGTGTTGCCATGGCAACACCCACCCTGGAGTGGAGCTGCAGTGTAGGTCTGCTGATCAGATGGACAGTAACTCCACTCGGGGTCAGTGCCCTGGGTTTGACTGCCCTGCTCCACTGGTGGTGCTCTGGGATGTTCCAGAGTGCCAGGCCACCCCAGGCTGCCTTCAGATGGACTGGCCATCCCAGGGATGAAGTGGGCTGACACGGCCACCCCAAGAGCTGCCATCCATCTGTTTACACCCAATGTGGCATGAGCTGGCTATGTCTACCATACAGGGGCGGCTGGTGGGTTTTGATGTTGGAGGGGCACTGGGGCAGTAAGGCTGGGCCTAGGGGCAGACCCAGGGGGATGGTAGGCAGAGCCAGGGGATGGTAGGTGGAGCCATGGGATGGTAGGCAGAGCCGGGGGACAGTAGGTCAGTGGCATGGCATAACCCAGCAGCAAGGAGTTCCCAGGGTTAACATCAGATGGAAGAAAACACAGTCTACATGCACATCAAGCTTAAAATAAATAATTGATAAACCCAAAACACAGGGAAACACTCATAACACTGGCATAACCCAGCAGCAAGGAGTTCCCAGGGTTAACATTGGATGGAAGAAAACACAGTCTACATGCACATCAAGCTTAAAATAAATAATTGATAAACCCAAAACACAGGGAAACAC
>QEPC01005090.1:126437-139794 GCA_003113815.1 Sphenodon punctatus | reverse complement strand
CCCCCCATGTGCCCCCCTCCACTCCCCATACCTATCATGTGCCCCCCGCTCCCCCCACCCTGGGCCCTGCAATTTAATACTCACCATGGTGGGGCCGCTGACTCCTCTCTGCCACCGACGCTTCTGCATCCATCCAGGGAACACGCAGCTCTTAGCCTCCCCAAGTCCCTTCCTCCCTCCCTCTCTCCCTCCCTAAGAGCTGGGAGCTGCTGATGCATGCGCAGCTCTTAGTTCATACTGGGGGTGCCTCTATTGGATGCCCCCATATGAACTGTCCCTCTGCCCAACCCCTGCAATGCAAGAGTGCCCCCTGCGGCACTCTTGCATTGCAGGGTCCCTTTATGCAGAATGGACAGCTCTTCTAGCCACTCACTCCGCATAAAGGGAGAATGCCTCCCTTTTGACCCTGAAGGCTTCCTTAGGGAGCCTTCAGGGGTGTGGGGGTGAGTTATCGGTTGTGTGCACATGCGCACGCACAACCGGTGAGAATGTGCAGAGCCACCTCGAAGAACCTTGTTTAGAGAGGCAGACACCTTCAGAAGGTCTCTGCCTCTCTAAACAAGGTTCTTCAAGGTGGCTCCACACATTCAGCGCGATTCCGACGCGGCCGTTTTTTTGTTTTCTTTTTAAAGCTGCCAAAGCCTGCCTCCGGCCGGGGAAATCCTGGGGGGGCCAGGAGGGGCAGAGGGCCACTGCCCCTGCTACCATGTATCCAAATACCCATTACTTCCTATACTCCCTATGTCTCCTTAAAAAAATATGAGGCCTAGAGATAAAGTATTGCTCGTAACTGGGCACAGCAGAGAGTATTCATTACTGTAGTAATTAGCACAATGCCACTCGATGATGCTGGCACAGAGCTTCCTATGCAAATAATTCTATAGGTGTAGCATAATCAAAGTTAAAATCAGCATGTTATGTTCATCATAAAAGCAATTAACATTTTATACAGTTTTACCAAGCATCAGATATTCCTAATAAGATAAAAACTAACATTTCAGCACCATCTTTTTTCCATATGGATATGAACAACTTGGGAGTGAATTAATGCCAAGAGGATATCATTGTGTATGGTATAAGGCATTCTAATGACTGGCAAAGGAGGAAGTAAATATCCTTGGAATCCAGATGTAAATTTTCAGAAATGGGAGTATTTATGGCTAAACCAGTATGTGGCAAAACCACTTCCAGTTTTGCCCTATGTATCAGATAGGTAATCTTTAATGTCCTGTCTTTCCAAATGAAGTTCCCATGTAGCACTTGCCAGCACCACAAAAGTTAAATCCATTAGAATTAAACTGTTAAAACGTTTCATAAACTCATCTAAAGAATAAGGGCAATGGATCAAGTTAGAGAATTAAATACAAAAAAATTATGGAGGGTTATTTATTTATTTATTTGAAATACTTATTACCCTGCCCCTCCTGCCAAAGGCAGCCCAGGGCAGCTTACAATACAAAATATAAAATAAATAAAATACATATTAAAATAGTATCAAAAGGGAAAAAGACAGAACAACAAAGAGGGAGCCACAACCTCCCCACAATAGGGAAAGGGACATCAAAAGTGCAGTAAAATGACTTAAAAACCCTCCACCCCAACCCACCAACAGAAAAACCAGTAAAATCCACCCTCACCCATCTCCCTCCCCAAAAGCCAGGTGGAACAGCCAGGTCTTGCATTGACGTCGAAAGGAAGATCTGGGGGCACCCAGGCCTCTTCCAGGAAAGAGTTTTACAGCCTCAAGGTGGCCACTGAGAACACCCTCTCCATAGTGGCCCCCCAGGATACCCGGGGGACCTAGAAAATGGTACTCCTGGTCAACCGCATGGGTCATTCAAGGGCACAGGGAGTGAGGCAATCCCGCAGATAGATGGAGCTCAAGTCGTATAGGGCTTTATAGGTAAGAATCAGCACCTTGAATCAGGCCCTGAAGACTATAGGCAGCCAGTGCAGAGATCGGAGCACCAGTGTAATGTGCTCCCAGTGACCCATCCCTATAAGGAGGCAGGTCATCGCATTCTGCACCAGCAGCAGTCTCCGAACCATCACCCTGGGCAGCCCCATGTAGAGCGCATTACAATAGTCCAGTCTTGAGGTAATGAATGCATGGATTATAATGGCCAGGTCAGAGACTGAGTCATATGGCCGAAGCTGTCGCACCAGATGTAGTTGGTGGAAAGCGCTCCTCGCCACAGCCCCAACCTGAGCATTTAAGCAGAGCTGTGAATCAAGGAGCACTCCCAGGCTCCAAACCTGGGGAACCAGTAAGGGGCAAACCCTGTCAATGACGGGGGGTACCACACCCACCGCCTTCCCCACTAGTATCACCTCCATCTTGTTGGGATTCAGCTTCAGCCAGCTCGCCCTCATCCAGTCTCCCACTAACGCCAGACATTGTATAAGCACTGAGACTGTGGGGTCTGGGTCAGATGAAAAAGAGAGATAAAATTGCATGTCATTACATATTGGTAAGCAACAAGAAAGCACCATAGCTTCCTAAATGTATGAACAACATCTCTCAAGGCCTGTCCAATGGAAGGATATTCTTATACTCAACACAAAGCTGGGACACATCAAAGCAGAAAACAATCAAAACTCAGTTGTCACGCCATCTTACAGAAGAAGAGTATTAGCCACTACTAGCTATTAGCCAACTTGATCAGTGAATGTAAACTTGATTGCCAGAATATATGACATCAGACGAATCACTCCATATATGTCTGTTTTCGTACATTTCCTCCGTTCTTTATACACTACACATCAAGTTGTGGAAACTCTCGGAGACAGAATATTGACCCAGATGAACCCTTGGTCTGACCCAATATGGCAGCACTTACATTCTTATGGTGCCTCTTGACAAGCATGGAAAAATTCTGAATGTCAAATTGAAATCCAGAGAAATTGTGCAGTTGCCATGTTGGTCCCAAGATATCATTCCAACCACTTTGCTTCCCTCTCTGGCAGATTGAAAGCACACATGCATCTCCCTTTTCCTGGGAAGGACAATCTTTTGCCATTAAAATCAATGGGAATTTTGCCATTGATTTTAAAGGCAGAAAATTATGCCCCGAGTCATTACAAGCTAGGAATGAGGTGGTTCGTTATAAAACACAAATTTCCTGGAATTTTAAATCTGTGAATAACAGGCAACAAAATTAAAAAACCCAAGTTTCTTCACCCTCTTCTGCAGCTTTTAAAATGGATATGGACAAAATAAAATTATTCATTTTGGAGAAAATGGCAAAATTTCAGCTTTCTCCAAATTCATAAATTATCATGAAAAAATCTCTGCTTTATAGCCATGATATTAAAAAGAAGATATGGAAAACTGTATACATCCCAAGGCTCTCTGGGCCAAATCCTATCCTTTATGTGAAACCACCAACAGGATTGGCTTCCAAGTAAGTATCAAGTTTTTCCTGTCCTCCTCTATAATCCTGTATAAGGGACAAATATTTTCAGAGCAAAATTATTCTTACAGACACTCTAGTAAATCTGAAATAGCTCAGCTGAATTCTGAATTATACACAGTTATCTGGAGTATATGTGAAATGTATCTTTCTGTACTACAATTGCTTACTACAGGAATGAGTATTATCTGGGAGCAATGTTTAGCATTAGGGATTTAGTTTGCAAAGAGGGTAGAATTCTTTCATGATAGATTTATTTCTATGGAAAAGACCCAGAGAGGTCTCTGGGGCCAGTTTTCAGGAGCAGCTACTGTTGGGTAATAATCCCCTAACTCACTATAGCCTAACTTTTCTTCTCCTGAAATATTCTGCTTTAGATTTTGGTTTTGGGGCACCACACTTCAAGAAGAATGCCAAGAAATAGGTGAAGACTCAGAAGACAGCAATGAATACAACAAAGGAGCTAGAATGCAAGCCCAGGAGGAAGAGACTGAAGGAGTTAGGAAAGTTTAGTCTAGAGAAAAGACATATAACAGGGAACATAACAATTTTCAAATATCTAAAATGTAGCAATAAAAAAGACAGAGCTACCACATAATTTAGCAGAAGTGGAAAGGGGCTTACTTGCAGCAAAGCAGATTTCACTTAAAAATTAGAATAAAAAACCTAAAATCCTTCTGAACTGTAGGAGAAGTTAGGCAATAGAGTAGCTTGCCATGGGAGGTTGTGGAGTCTCATTGCTTAGATTCTCCCCCTCCCCCAACTAAAAAAACCCCACAACCCCTATCTGGATGGACAAGCATCTATCTGTGATGCTGGAGGCAGAGGGCATCCTGCCTTGAAGCAGGGAGTTACATTAGATGATTCACCTTGAGGTCACTTCTTCTACCCTATGGGTTAAAGTGAGAATAAATAGTGTGGTGGGGAGGAGTTACCTCAGCAAGGGGAAAGGGTTAATAATAGTGCTGGCTTTTGCTGTGCTCTCCCCAGGCAATACCAGTGTTGCCAGTGTCATTTGCCAGCAGATACTTTAGGGGTTTTCAGACGTTACGCGGTCCCGATTCACCACAGTGGATTCCCAGCAGTGAGGAACCGAACAACCACCCCCCGTGGTCAAGGAGAGCCCTGAACAGACGTGATGGGATCGGGACCACGGCAGGGAATCAGGCCGCCAGACTATGGCTTGGGGCAGTGCGACAGACGTGATGCCGATCCCTGGCCGTGGTCAAAACAGAAGGCAGGTGCAGGACACAGGCATGGCCGGTGGAGGCCAAACGAAGCCAAAAGCGCCAAAAAGGAATGCCCACACAAGGGAAACGTGAAGAGAGGGGGAAGAGAGAGGAGAGCCGCCGAGGTACCACACACAACAGGCACAGAGACAACAAGGGCACAGTGAAACACACAGCACAAACACATGCCCGGGCCCATACACACCCATACAGGAAAGGAAGGGAAGGGGGGTCACAGCGGAACAGACAACACGCATGGCACAATGGGCACAGGGGGGAGGAGGGCAGCGGGACAGGGAAGGGGGGGAATGCCCCAGTGGCAGGGTCGGACATGGGGAAGGGCAGGCAGACCCCCAACAACAGCACAGCCCGCACGAGCACCCCCACAGCTACACAGTCAGTCCCAGAATGGGGGGACCCTGAAAGGTTGGGATACAGGCACAGTGGGAGGCCACACGGAACAGTCAGAGGCCCAAGCATGGTCCAGGAGGCAGACACGGAGCCCAAGCACCGGCAAGGGTGCCATGGAGGGGAGGCAGGAGAGCCGGAGCCATGCAGCTGGTCCAAAGGCACAAACCCTCCCCCCCGGGAGGTAGCCGGGAGGTGCAGTCTGGGGGACCCAGAACCCTGAGGTTACACAGGCACCCGGGGGGGGGGCTGGGGTGCACAAGGGAGTGCAGGCAGACGAGGATGGTCAGCAGCATCCAGGGGAGCCGGGGGGCGCTTCGGGGAGCTGGACTTGGACACCAGAGAAGGCAGACACAGAGGGGAACAATGGTTGCAGAGGCAGACAGGGGGGGCCCCCGGTGGGGCCCCAGAGCCACAGGCAGGGGAAGCGCAACCCCGGGAAGCAGGCAGCACAGCAGTATGAGTGGGACATCAAGGAAGGAGCAGGCAGCAGCCCACGGCAGCAGGGCAGAGGTGGGAGCTCACAGCAGGGCTGGCAACCAGGGCCTGGAAGGCACAGGGAGACTCACAGCCAGCTGCAGGGGGCCACATGGGGACCAGGGGTCATGTGGCCCACCAAGTGAACAAAGTGCGGCCAATGAAGCATGCCCCAGCGGTACCCCAGCACGGACATGTGGTGGGCGACCAGGTAGTATGCCTTGAACAGATCCTGCATGGAGAGCCCCAACTGCAAATTGGAATGGGACCACACACCTGACGGCGCCACCAGCTCTGCCGCGGTGGACTCCGACAAGCAGAATTCAGCATCAGGGGGCCACGGAAGGTGACCGAGCTCCAACAGCTGGTGATAGACCACCCCATGAGAGCGCTGGTACCACGGGACCCGTGAATGCAGCTAAAGTAGGACACGGCCAAGGCAGGGCCCCCCTCTGCCAGGCAGACCATGTAGGTGGCAAGACTGCACACGGAGAGGGTGGACACGGTTTTCACCACAGACCACCCCACATGCGAGTACCTCATCTCTGGAATGTGCCCATCAGGAAAGGGAACCAGCCCCAGTGACTCAGTATGCAGCCGGCAATCGCGAGCACTCGCCTCATAGCTAGAGCTGTAGCGGAAAGTCGCAGTGGTAGCTATTTCCGCCGGAAACAGTGCTTCTGCAATTAGTGGTATGGCATGGCAGAGGCTTTCATTCCGCTAGTTTCATTCCGCTACTTCCACAGTTCCACTAAATTCATTCCGCTACTTCTACAGTTCCACTAAATTCATTCCGCTACTTCCACAGGCTTCACAAATAGCGGAAACATGCCATTTTTGCTACTTCCGCCATTCCGCCAATGCCACAAAATAGCTGAATAGCGGTTTTCTGACAGTTTCTGACAATTCCACAATTTTTCCGATAGTTTCTGAATTTTCAGAATGCTGGTGGAATTAGCAGAATGTCATCAGAAAAGCCGTGGAGTGGCATGCACAATTCCGAAATGGCGGAATGGAATCACGGCATGGTAAAAGCTGTTGCCACTTCAGCCCTACTCATAGCCAAAGTAATGAAGGCCAGACCTCAGGCTCGCATAGGCACCTGGAAGGCTGTCCAGGCAGCTCAGGAGCAATTGCATGGCCACAGTATGCCACAGGTCACACAGGGCCATGGTCTTGTGGAAGGTCCACATATGGAGGGCCCCATGGGGGCTGGGAGCCCGGTGGAAGAGCAGCCTGCCATGGTCCAGCAAGCCAGGGGGACTGACACCACGGAAAGGGGGGCCCACATTCTCTCCAGGGGCGGGAGGGGACACAGGGGAGCCCCAAGGCCAAGTGATAAGGCACCAGGTCACTACAAGGTTACCACTCCATGCAGCTGCAGGCTGTCATGGACCACCGGGGCCGGTTCATAGACATCTTCATGGGCAACTCTGGGTGCAGCCACAACACCCGGATCATGACCATCTCCCTATTCTATGCCTGGATGTACCACAGGGACTTTGCGGACATGGGCATGACCCGAATCGAGGGGGTGCTAATGCCCCCCTGTATCTTGGGGGACCCAGTCTATCCCCTCACCTGGTGACTGTTGAAGGTGTACCCAGTCACCAGGTCCCTGGTGCAGGCGCTGTACAATTCCCGCCTTGTGCAAGCAGCACCATGCTCGAGCAGGCTTTCAGGGCCCTCAAGCAGCGCTGGAAGAGCCTCGCTGGCTGGCTGGACTACACAGTGGAGACCTCGGCCCTGGTGATAGGTGCCTGCTGTGTGCTGCACAACCTGTGCAAGACCGATGGGGCAGCCCTTCAATACCCCGTACCTCGTTACCCTCCTGGACCTGTGCCTCTGTATGTGAATGTGGACAACACGAGAGAGTACCGAGGGTGCTAAACCCTGACCCCACCACCATAGGGCCCCCACCAGCTCCCTGGATGAGTCCATCTACAGCCATTGGTCCGCCCCCACCCCTGGGCCAATGAACAGACCAAAGGAGTTGCTTCGAAGCTCCTGGAACGTGTCGTCTACTCCCGCTGCCTGAACCTCCTCTCGGCCAACTCCTCCCTGGACCCTTTCCAGTCCGGCTTCCGCCCCCTCCACTCTACTGAAATTGCCCTGGCCAAGATCACCAATGATCTACTTGTCGCTAAATCGAAGCGCCACTACTCCGTTCTTGTCCTCCTTGACCTCTCTGCTGCCTTTGACACTGTCGACCACTCGCTCCTCTTGGACTCGCTTTACTCTTTGGGCTTCCGTGGCTCTGTCTTTGACTGGTTCTCCTCCTACCTCTCTGACCACTCCTTCAATGTCTCCCTCCCCGAGTCGACCTCCCCCTCCCTTCCCCTCTCGGTTGGGGTTCCCCAAGGTTCTGTCCTTGGCCCTCTCCTCTTCTCTATCTACACCCGGTCCCTTGGCGAAATTATTGCCTCCCACGGATTCCAATACCATCTCTATGCTGATGACACCCAACTCTATCTCTCTACCCCCTCTCTCTCCTCCTCTATCCGCTCACGCCTCGTCGACTGCCTCTCTGATATCTCCGCCTGGATGTCCCGACGCCAACTCAAACTGAACATGGCCAAGACTGAACTCCTCATTTTTCCTCCATCCCCCTCCTCTCCCTCTGACCTGACCATCTGCATTGATGGGGTCACCATCCGTCCTGTTCTCCGTGCCCGCAGCTTGGGCTTCATTTTTGACACGCACCTCTCCTTTAAACCTTACATTGACTCTGTGGCCAAATCCTGCCGATTCGCTCTCCTCAACATTGCCCGCATTCGCCCCTTTCTATCTGTCTCCTCGGCCAAAATCCTTGTTCATGCCATGGTTATCTCTCGCCTCGACTACTGCAACCTCCTCCTTGCTGGCCTCCCTCGCTCCCACCTGTCCCCCCTTGTGGCGATCCAAAACTCTGCCGCCAAGGTCATTCACTCTGCCCGTCGCTTCGACCATGTGACGCCTCTCCTCCTCTCCCTTCACTGGCTCCCCCTTCCTGAACGTATCCTGTTCAAACTCCTGGTTTTCACGTTCAAATCGCTCCATGACCAAGCTCCCCCTTACCTCTCGGACCTAATCGCCCTACGCGCTCCTGCGCGCGCTCTCCGCTCTTCCGCTGTCCCCTCCCTCGCTCTCCCTCGCTTCTCCTGCTCGCCCAACCGCCTTCGTCCCTTCTCCCTCGCTGCCCCGCATGCCTGGAACTCCCTCCCTGCCGACGTCCGCCTCGCCTCCTCCCTCCGCTCCTTCAAATCCCTCCTCAAGACCCACCTTTTCCATGCTGCCTTTCCCAATGCCCTCTAGTCTTTCCCCTTGCTCTTACTGTCAGCCCTCCTCTGCTGACTGCTGCTACCGACCACCTTGTAACCAAGCCAAGTACACGCACCTGAGACTTCGCATCCGCCTGAATGTTTGTTTGTCTTCTCCCATGTCTCTCCCGCTGTCCCCTCTCCTTGTCTCCCCCTCCTTGTCTTTTAGATTGTAAGCCACAGGTAGGGACCGCATCTGATTGTATGTTCTGTACAGTGCCAGGTTACTACTGGCGCTTTATAAATGCTTAATAATAATAATAATAATAATAAAGGAGGCAGTAGTGGTACCCTGACATTTATTCTCTCACTCAAGTACATATGCCCCCTACACCACCACCACCACCATCGCGCAGGTTCCGTGCCCCCCCTCAGACCGCCCTTCCCCTTCCCCCCCATCCCCCACATCTCTGGGGCCTCTCCCTCCCCTGCCCTGTGGGTGCCGCAGAGCTCTGAGAGCTCCCCTGCCCCCTACACCACCACCACCACCATCGCGCAGGTTCCGTGCCCCCCCTCAGACCGCCCCTCCCCTTCCCCCCCATCCCCCACATCTCTGGGGCCTCTCCCTCCCCTGCCCTGTGGGTGCCGCAGAGCTCTGAGAGCTCCCCTCCCCCCTGCTGTCCGTGTCCCCAACGGTTTCCTGGGAGGCCTTGGTGTCTGGAGGGGCAGGCAGTGGTGGGAGGGAGGGAGAACCCGGGGTCTGAGGCCCCCCTCTGGGTGGCTGCATCCTCCGGAGGCCTACAGGGACTGGGAGGTGGATGCACGGCCCCAGCTGGCATGGCGGCTGGGGCAGTTGGGGAAGTGGTGGGGACATCAAGGGGCAGGGCATCAGGGCCTGGGCAGACAGGGTGCCCCACGGGGTGGCTGCCATCACATAGGCACTCATGGTGCCTATGTGATGGGACCTATCAATTTTTGTGGATTGCTCCCGCACCATCCCCTCAATGGCCTGTTCCAGTCACCCAAATGCCTCTACCTGCCTGCTATGGTCCCAGTGCTCCTGCCTCCATTTCAGGCACACCTCTGCCTGGAGCTTCCAGTCCCTTGCCTCCACCTGTTGCAGGGATTGCTCTGTGGCCACCTCCATGTGATCCACGGCCACTATCATCTGCTCCCCCTGTTCTGTGGTGGTGAAGACTATGTCCTCCACCTGGTCCTCCCTCCAGTGCCATACCCATGCCCGGTGCTCCCTCATCCGTTGTGCTGGGGGCACAGCCCTGGGTTGCTGGGGCCCCTCAGGCTGCCCTGTAGGGTACACAGATGGTGGTGGTTAGCCACCCTGGCTGGCTGCCCACTGCCCAGGCTGGGTGTGTGTGCCCCCCTGAGTTGGTGGCTGCCCCCGGCTTTGCCCAGCACCCCTCTCCCCCCCGCATGACTCCAGGCCTCCCTTCCCCCCCTTGCTGGTGTGCCTCACCTGGGCCCTCTGGCTGCTTCCAGGGATGTTCCCCACTGGCCTCCTTGCCCTTCTGTCTCTGGTGCTGGGCTGTACCATGCCCTGTGGGAATATGGGTGGGTGTGTGTGTGTAGGATGGCTGTAGGTGTGCCTTGGCAGCCCCCCGGGCCCCCGTTAAGTGGTCTGGGGTATCTGGGGTGGACAGGGCCTGCCCCCTGGCTGGGCCTCCCTCCTCTCCCCCTCAGCCCAGTCCATCTCCCCTCCCACCTGCTCGCTTACCCTCGATGTCTGTCTCCAATCCCTCCAAAGCTGGCCCCTCCGCATAGTTGGGGTCCCCCATTGACCACTGGATGAGGGTGACCAGTGTGCCAGCCTTGGAGTCCTACCAGGGTGTGGAGGCTCTCCAGGCTGGTGCTAGGGGGGCTGCTGGTCCCTGAGGTCCCTGGATGTTCCTCCTGAGGATCGAGGGCCCTGGAGCTGGTGCCTTCTTGGGGGACAGGGAGGGGAGGGGGTACATCGGCTTGTTCCCTGCCCTGGACCGCGGCACTCCCCACGAGGCATGGGGCTACTACTGAGCCCTTCATGTGCAGTATGCAGTCCAGGGCATCATAGTAGGGGGCGGTCCAGGTTCCATGCCCGGCCGGCCGGTTGTTGTCCCAAATGGCCTTGTACCCCCTCTTCAGTTCCTTGGCCTTCAACTGGCACTGTGCCATGGTCCTGTGATGCCCCACCACCTCCATTTCTCACACGATCTCCCGGAACACGTGTTCATTGCGCTGATTGAGTGCAAGCTCCAGTTGATGCTCCAGGGTCCCCCAGATGCGATTGAACCCCAGGTCTCCCTGAGTCCCCATTGCCCCCCTCTGTGGTATGGCCATATCCCCCATATCCCCCGTGGTCCCTACGGTTCCTCCTCCTCCTCCACCTGGGCTGCACCCGTCTCCTCTGGGGGCTTGGGCTCCCGGGCCCATTTCGGTGTGTACAGGACATAGGGGTGCTGGTTGGTTGCTGGTCTGCCCCTGTCCCACGGCCTTCCCCTGCCCCCCCCTTGCTGGCCAATCGGCCCTCCCCCTTGGGTGTCCCTGTGCCGCTGGGTCCCCTTTCGGGGGGTGCCTCCTCCCCCAGCCCGGTTGTTGTCCCCGGGGTGGCACATCCCGGCTGCTTCTGCTGCTGTCCCTCCACCTCCTCCATGTGCATCACGACCACCTCCTCCTCCACCTGCACCTCCTCCTCCAACTCCTCCCTTGGTTTCTTGCCCTTCTCCTCTCCCTTCCGCCTCGCTCCATCCCGCCATGTTTCCCTGATGCTGTGTGCCCTTTAAATCTCCCTCCGCAGCCTGTGTTGTTGCTGGTTGCCTGGCAGCAACGTTGCGTGCCTTGTCCCCAGCTGGGAATCATTTTGTTTGCTTCTGGCCTGTGGTTGTCATTCAGACATTACTTTTTGTTGTTTCCCATTGGGAATCGCATTGACCATGCTTTCGGAGATGGTCTGGGCCGGAGCTCCGGAAGCGTGGTTGATTTTGAACCCTGGTGGATATTGACTGTGGTGAACATCTGGCGGCCGCTAAACAGATGTTCGGGGCACTTTGGCCCCGCCGCGGGGTTGAGTGTGGTTCACTGTGGTTGTCTGTGATCTCGTAATGTCTGAAAATACCCTTAGTTTCAAGTGAAAGCCATTCATCTAAAAATAGAATAAAGTTTTAAAACCACCACATTGAATGAAACACTTAATTCTTTCTCTCTTTCTTTCAATTTATACCTCACCCTTCCCCTAAGGCTCAGGAAGTGCTGGTCACTAATATCCACCTTTACAAACACCAACTATGGGTCTTATGACAGGAGAGATGAACGTACAGAATCTCTGTGCACCCCTAGGAGGGATATAGGTGGAGGGCAGGGGGCTAAGTCATAAATTGGCATAATACATAAAATACATTTTGGGGGGGGGCTGAAATGGCAAGAAGCAGCCCAGTGGGTCTATGCATAGCCTGGGGGTCTGCAGGAGTACAAGACAACCTCTGGGTGAAGTGGGGTGCCCAACAGTTGCCCTCCTGGAACTAAAGGGGGTTGAAAGATTTCAGGGCAGATGGCAGTCACAGGCAGAGCCAACTAACAACCAGTTTAAATAAGAACATAAGTAGTGCTGTACTGGGTCAGACCAGTGGTCCATCAAGCCCAGCATCCCGTCTCTTGGCAGAAGTACCGAACAGGTCACAATGGACAATCCATTCCCTGTTGTTCCAGCCCCAGACAGTAAGAGGTTATATTCCCAAAACTTAATGGACCTAACCTCCAAGAACGTATCCAATCCCTTTTTAAAACTAGTTACACTAATGGTATTGACCACTTCCTCTGGCAGTAAATTCCACAAGTTAATTGTGTGCTGAATGAAAAAATACTTTCTCTTATTGCTTTTAAATCTGCTGCCAGTTAATTTCATGAAGTGTTCCCTTGTTCTAGTCCACACCACTCATTATTTTATAAACTTCTATTATATCCCCTCCCAGTCATCTCTTCTCCAAGCTCAAAAGCCCCAACCTATCAAGCTTCTTTTCATATGGAAGCCTTTCCATACCCTGGATCATTTTTGTTGCCCGTCTTGGTACCTTTTCTAGTTCTACTATGTCTTTTTAAAGATGGGGCAACCAGAACTACACACAATACTCCAGGTGCAGTAGTACCATAGATTAGGGATGGGCGAACAGATCGCGGTTCGGGTTCAGCCGTTCAGTTCGTCTGCATTCGGTTCGTCTGCGTTCGGTTCGTCCGTTCAGTTCGGCTGCGTTCGGTTCGTCTGTTCGGTTCGGCAGTTCAATTAGTTCACCGGGTTTGGGTTCGGCCGTTCGGTTCGTCCTTTCAGGAAATGTTATGGGTGTTTTTTTTGTTTTTTATATGTTTTTTTGGTTTTTTATTGGGTTTTATATGGTTTTCTTTTGTGTTTTATTTGTTTTTTTGTTTTTATATGGGGTTTTTTAATTTATCTTTTTTATCTAATATTATATATATCTATCTACACTAAATCTAACTGCTATTAACTATTCTAAATGCTATGAACTAAATGGATTATCTAATAAGTACACAGGCCTACTCCTACAAACACTAAAACTAAATCACTAACGCTATCTCTATCACTAAGCTA
>QEPC01005090.1:110877-126358 GCA_003113815.1 Sphenodon punctatus | reverse complement strand
AGTTTCATTTCAGTACAAAACTGAAATGAAACTTAAAGCAATCTAATAATCCTACTCAACGCCTGCTGTTCAGGAACAGTGACTAGCTCAGAAGGTGTTGGGAAGGGGGGAGGCAGATAGTTTCATTTGTTGCAAGCCTCTCCACCCCTAGTGCCTGGAAGTCTGCTCCTCAGCGACTAGTACTACCCCTCCCTGTCACCTTACAGTGAACCTTTTTTTGCCACACGAACTCACCCGAACACGATCCGAACTGACCAAACTGTTTGGCCATTTCACCGTTCGGTGTTCTGTTCTGTTTGGTATGTTCATGTTCGGGTTCGGGTTCGCGTTTGGTCATCCGAACAGGCCGAGTTCGGGTCGAACTCCGAACTTCCGAACTGCGTTCGCCCATCCCTACCATAGATCTATATAGAGGCATTATGGTCTAGGACCCAACATTCTGCAGGGAAGATGTTTCAGAGCCCCTACTAGCTGATGCAGACAGGTGCAGTCCAAACGCAAACGACTTCTCTTCACAAGTAGTTGCGAACAGTAACACTACAATTTTGTAGTCATTCCTGACAAGGATGTTTTGACAGCAAGAGGAAGCAGGGGAAAACATTCTCCAGCAGACCCTCCAGAAATCTTCACCATTAACCTTCCTATCTCAGCACAAGAGCATGCTTAAACAAATAATAAATAAAACTATACAAAATGAAAGAAAAAAATTCAAAGACATCAAAGAATGGGGAGGGGGGGGAAGGGCCATCAAATATGGTATCAAATATGGTATGAAATTGAACAGTACGTCTCCTTTAGTGACTACCTTGTCCATCTGACAAAGCAGTCTTTCCTATCTCTGTCTCCTTGTTCTCTTCTTCGTCTGCTTGTCTCTCTCTGAGGGTGTTTTTACAAGAGGCTTGTTTCTCATGTATTTTTAAATTCCAGGAGAAACAAAGTTGTACTGGCGGGGTTTAGATGTTCCCCCTGCTTCCGGAAGTGAGCCAGGCGCCATTGTAAACAATGGGCGCCACAAACTAGTGGAGGTTTTTACAAGTCTACATCTCCAAGCCTGCGCTAGTAGTTCATGACATCCGCTGGTTGGAATGGCACCTGGGTCACTTGCAGTAGCGGGGAGGAACGTCTAACCCCCCCCTGCACAAGTTGGTTTCTCCATTAATTTAGAAACACGCAAGAAACCAGCCTTGTGTAAAAACACCCTCTCTTACTCATTTCCTACATCCTGGACTCACTCTCACTTCATTTACCACCACTTCTTGCCTCCTAGTCCCACCAGTCCATTCCCCCCCTACTTCATCTCCCCCATTCACTTTGTCTCCCTCTCATCTCTTGTATCTCTCTCAGCCACGTCCACCCCCACCCCCCTTTGTCCACCCTAAGTTGCAGCACAGGCAACTTGTAAAAGTAAAGGCCATGAGGCTGCTGCCACCCCAAATGCTGGGTATAGTAAGGGTAGGCGCTCTCCTGTGACTCGTAAGGGGGTAGGGAGAACTGAACTAACCCTGAGAAGTTCTGCTCCTGCAAGCAGGGAACATGAGGAGAGGCAGGGCCTGGTCATACAGCATTGCCTCCTCCTTCCCCTGCCACAGCTTAAAAGGAGGAAAAGGGAATGGGCCTTGGTCCTGAGCCCATGCAATTGGTCAGAGGAATGTCTGACAAGTTCAGACGCAAGCTGACTTGTTTGTTACTCTCCATTAGACCTCCCACTTCACAGCATACATCTCTCTTCCTAATATTGATTGCCTTCTGTGCTTGATAGTTTATTTTCCCCTCCTCCTGCTGCAAGTGCTTAACTTCTGCCCAGCAAGCAGTAAGTAGAGACTTCCTGGTTGCTTTCTGATTTTCACTGATCCTCAGCACAGAGCTGGATGGAGACAAATACTCCACAGGAATCTTTCCAGATTAACACCACCCTGTTTAAAGTATCACCCTTAAAATGCAGATACTGAAACTTTGTGGTGGGACCAGGATGAATGGTGTTAAAAACACTTGGACTGAAATTTATTTAAATAACTATTTAAATAATTATTTAAATCAGTGCACAGACAGCCTTGTTTTGAATAATCAGTTTGAATCATGCTTTCCATTTGGACTTCTTAGTTATTTAGATTCATTCTCATTGGCTGGTGTAACCATTAAAACACTCCAGTTTGATTATTTCCAACTAAATATAGCCTTTCCATCAGATTTGTTACCTCAGTTTGCTAACCAGGAAAAATAGATACACTATAATTATACACAGTCATTTAAGCAATTATATACCTTAACATACATTTATTCAGAGTCTTAATTTCTATCATGAAAAATTGTAGAAAATGTATTTCTTATTTACCAGCTAATTATGCCTGATTTTTTTCCTAAGTGCTTTTGAATGGAATTTGAATTTATTAAAGGAAAGCATACATTTTTATTTAATTAACAACAGGAAATTAAACTACTTTGAGTGTGTTGGACACGTCAAATAAAAAAAGTGAAACTAAAGTGTTTCTACTAAATTGAAACCAAGAAGTAATTAAGGCAAAAATCTTTCAAGCACAGCAAAAAATGAAAAGTAATGACATTTGGAAAAAGTAAATAGGAGCATTTCCTCCCAAGTCTAGAAGGAGAAACATAGACACTTAAGACAATGGACAGCATTTTGTGCTATATTTATAAGTTTTGCCTCAACTTAGTAAAGGACATTTTCTTCCCTAATTCTGTATATTAGCAAAAGAAAACAAAAAGTTGTTTATGCAGAAAACCGATTAATTCTGCTTATTTTCACAAATTAAACACAGTTTTAATAGAATTTTAATCTATGGTTGGTTTAACATAGTGTCACGCTGAAATTTAAAATAGGTTTATTTAAAAAATAAATAAATAATATTTTCATTATAATCAAAACATGATTAAATTCTTTTAAAATCATATTTTTAAAACCTGATTTTCAATGTAAAAGATTGTGATTTTACCTACTCTGGATAGGGTTTTTTATTGAGGAAGCCCTCTTTAGCAATACCCTACCACTTTAATAGAAACCAGAGTGAAAATTAGAACTGAAATGGCTTCATGAATGTATTATAACCTCTCTTATCTGGACACCGGGGGACATGGTTTTTGTCAGGATTAAAGAGGCATCCAGATAAGTGGAGTTCACTGTAGTAGTAATAGACTGTGCTTGAATGTTGAAGGGGACATGTCCAGAATAAAGAAGAATCAGGATTAGAGAGGTCCATATGACAGAGCTTCTACTGTAATTCATTGGGTGATTTCAGACGTTACAGGCACCTGATTCACCACAGTGGATTCCCAGTGGTGGCGAACCAGCTAACCACCCCCCATGGGCAAGAGAGGCCCCAAACAGACGTGACAAGAGTGGGACCATGGCAGGGAATTGGACCGACAGACCATGGCCCAGGGCAGCGCAACAGACGTTATGCTGATCCTGGGCCATGGTCAAAGCACCCAGAAGGCGCCGTGGTGGCTTGTTTTGGCTGCTGCTGCTGATGCTGTCCCTCCACCACCTCCATGTGCAGCACGACCACCACCTCCTCCACCTGCGCCTCCTCCTCCACCTGCACCTCCTCCTCCTCCCTTGCTCTCTCCCCCTCCGCTCTCCTCTCCCTTCCGCCTCACTCCATCCCACTGCTGTGTGCCCTTTAAATCTCCCTCCCCGGCCTGTGTTGTTGCTCGTTGCCTAGCAGTGACGCTGCATGCTTTGTCCCTGGCTGGGAATCATGTTGCTTGATTCTGACCAGTGGTTGCCGTTCAGTCGTTACTTTTTTTTGTTCCCGGTGGGAATCGCTTTGACCACACTTTCGGAGATGGTCCGGGCTGGAGCTCCGGAAGCATGGTTATTTTTGACCCCTGGTGGGGATTGACTGTGGTGAACGTCTGGCACCCGCGAAACAGACGTTAGGGGCGCTTTGGCCCCACCATGGGATTGACCGTGGTTCACTGTGGTTGACTGTGATCTCGTAATGTCTGAAAATACCCATTGTAAATTGACATTTATTTTTGTGTTTAGAGTGTATGCACCAAAGTATCTGAGAGTTAAATTTTGTCCTAAATTACTGCAGATTAGCACCAATGTCATTCCAATGGAGTAACTCCAGATTCTTACCAGTATAACAGAGCAATATTGGTCACAGAGAGCTAGTTCTTACCTTACAGGACTGGGTATGAGGAATGTTTGAGTTCTAATCCCTGTACCAACAGTGGTTCTCTCTTTCTGTTGCCTCAAAAAGTTTTACCTCTTTTGCCTCAGTCCTGTATCTGTAATACCTACCAGACAGGAGTCAAGATTAGATGGTTTATGTTTGCTATGTACTATTATTTTTGAACTAAACCTTTTAGTCCAATAGATGTCCCCCAATTTAACATATATTTTATTCACACACAGGATACTTGCAATAAAAAATTGAAAAAGGTGATTATTGTCTGTAGTCCAGTCATTTAGGAGGAATAGAGCATGTCATGTGTGCTTCTAGGATGCTAGAATTTGTTTTTCAGACCTCTTCTGCTCCGGTTGCTTATTTTATCACTCAAAGTCATCATTCTGTGTTTGCAACAAAGCTGTTGACTGTTCCAGAAAGGACTGGAATATCCAAAAGAACGTCCTAAGGAACGTCCTACGTTCCTTACATCCTAACGTCCAATGTCCTAAGGACCATCCAAAGATAAGGAGCAGCCAATTTGCTTATGTAACTGATGATTCTGAAACCTTGCTAAAAAGAAATGAGAAAGAGATACACAGGAAATAAGTTATTTATAAGCAGAAGTGAATCTCAGTAGGGCACTGATCATAGCCTTCTGCTTGGCTTCAGGAGATAGTTAATTGTTTCTGGTGCTTGTTATTAGTGGTTCACTAGGAAGATATTATCAACAGGTTCTTGCCTGTTGCCAGAACAGTGACAAAGCAGAATGAAGTCATTAGGCCTTTGAGAAAGTCTCACCACAATAACACAAGGAAAGTAGGAAAGTCCTTTGCTCAACCATGGGGCCTTGTCATGTCAAAAGAACACAGGGGAAAGCGGAAGTTTTTCGGTATCCCAAAGAGTCTCATTATGCAACTAGCAGATTGGCATCAAAGAGGATGGATGAAAACAGTCCATTTGCCCTGGCTGGGCTAGTGTGCTGCCACAACATTGACAGACCCAGTTCAAACACTGTGCAGGTAGGAGCAGGGAGGAAAATGTGGGCCCTGTATGAATCAGGTCCACTGGCCCAGAGTCTGCGCCCTGCTTCCACCCAGCCAAGGCAGAGAGGGCGAGCTGGGTAGGAACGTTTGTTGACATGGCAGTGAGCCGTAACTGACTGTAATAGGCAGCCAGCCATGGCTGTACATAATGGTGGGGGGGTGGGGGAATGTCAGAAACGCGACCGAGTGTCACTCCCTTCCCCTGCCCTCCTTCTCCAGCCAGCAGAGGCCATGGGAACTGCCTGGAGCATACCCAGCTGGGGGATGCCCTTCCCTCCCCAGAGTTAACACCTGCTGTGAGCCTGGTAGCAAAAATGTGTAAAACCTGGCTAAGGAACAGGAAAAGATTATTATTATTTTTCCTCCTCCTCATGGAAAAGATTATGCAAAGTAATAGAAAAAAAAAAAGGCACAGGCAATCAATACTCATGGCAATTGATGGAAGGGAAGTTTATTTATAATTTTCTATCAAGAAGGACATAATTGTGCCAGGAGTCGGAGACATTACTTGTCTGCTTCACTCCCCAATTTACTATTATCCATGCTGGTATAATGAAACTCTTAAACTTTGAGAGTTTAAGTACTGGAAAATATCATGGGTAGGAGACAAGGAGAGAGGAAAAACATGGCCTCAGGAAGAAAGAATGCCAGGAACTGCATGTATTCATCCTATGCATTTACTTGGCTAAGTTGCAGGATTATACAAGAGAAGATAGCAGCTACACCAGCCCTGACACCGTCACTGACCATAATTAATGAGCTGTGATCAAGACAGACATGGTCGGTTTCGCAGCAAACAGATTTTCGTTGTTCATTAAAAGTTAGGAAATGCTTCTGCTTAGAAACATACCAGCTGTATCCAAGAAACTGTCAGCTGGCGTTATCAATATTGCCTCTCAAGTCTTGACCTGTTGCCCAGGCATCCACTGGGTGACCTTGATCTCAATGGCTTGCGCGGGTAAAATAATATCTATAAATAATGCATTAAAAGTGTCTCTAAGACACTGGCAGAATCAGATGTGCCAGACATTTTCTACTATTCCAAGTTACATTTTTAAACTATGCTTCCTTGACGTGCTGTGCATTTTGCTTTAACATCTTTCATGTGGCTTTACCCCCTCACTAAATGTAACATTTTAAAAAATGACTTTTCATCAAATGCAATCTGAAGAATAACACTTAGTACAGTGGGGAGGGGGGGAATCAATTTGAGGCTATCAGACAAAACATTGGCAACTTGAGTACATTTGTTTTAAACATTGATTATTGTATATTGCCTCTTAATGGTGCTTTCTATGTATTCCAGTGTTTCAAAGTATCTTACAAAGCATTTAATTAAAAACACAAGAACACAGAATACAGTTATATGCAATTACGCACAAACAAGGGTATAACTTTTAGCTTGTAATGTAAATGCAATAACCATTATATTCTCAGAAACTTTGCCGATGCAGCCTCAGGCCTAGTACCAACTACTGGATATATGACCTCATTTTGCATTACTGAACAGGGCAAAGCTAGTTTCCTGAACCAGATTTTTCACATTACCCAAGCAGTTTTGTCAAGTCATATTTCCACAAATCTCAGTCCCGCCAATTTTCAGAAGCATCCACTAATTTAGAGGGTCAAACTTGCAATTTGAGCAGTGCAGTTGTCCGTGTGGATAGTGCAGGTGCTAGCTCTTAGCACAAGCCCCATTCACTTCAATAGGATTTGTGCCCATGCCAAGTGCTAGTACCAGTGCTATTCGCTTGGATGATAATGCCCATAGATTCTGATCTTCAGAGGTGCTCAGTCCCCTCACTTACAAGGTACATTGCTAGGTGTGCTTGGCATCCCTGGAAATCAGATTCATGTTGCCTCACAACTGGCAGGGCTGGGCTTAGAATTCGCAGGGCCCAGGCCGACTATAAAACGTGAGGCCATGTCAGAGCCCCACACCTTTAACAACTGGCAGCCTGGTGTTTGCTTACAAAAACAAAGAATTGTCATAAGTTTGCACACAGTCACATGCACACACAGGCTTTCCCACATGCATGCACACAAGCTCTCTTCCTTACACACACACATGCTCTCTCTCTCTGGGTAACTTCAGATGAGATGGGCCTGCCACAGCCACGGTCCGCTCCAGGCCATGGCAGGACTCGTCACTGTGGGTCGGACCAGAGTTGGCAGAGCAGCATTACAGCAGGCTGGGTGACACATTGATGTGCATCTGTATGTCCCTACCCCCATGACAGCTGCCATGGTACCTGACCCCTGCTGCCACTCTGGACAGGGTTGAGTGAAGCAGGCTATCAGACGTGGTAGCCCGCTTTACCCCAGATCCACTGGCTGACTCCTGACCGTGGTGGAACTTAGCCCGGGCTGTCACTCAGGGATTTCCCCAAGTGACAGCCCGGGCTAAACTCCACCATAGTCGGGAGCTTGACCATGGAAACATCTGGCGGCCCATTTCAAATGTGAGTCACGTGACACTGGCACTCAGATTAATCTGCACTAAAGCGGATTAATCTGTGTCAGCGTCACATTTGAAAACACCCATTGTCTCTCTGTGGGTGTTTTCAGATGAGATGCTACCCCATATGGGCACCCAGGAGTCACGGATGTGACTGCCCATGTGAAGGTGGGGCAGCTGGATGTGTGTTCCCATGAGCCACAGAGCACCCAGGCCCGATGAGAGGGAGGGACAGGGGAGACAAAATTCAAGAGGCCTGGGTTGAAGCTGTTAACTAACATTCTATTCATGCTATGCGTTTTGCTTGCTTATAGCATTTGGGGTAGGGTCTGGGTGGTGTGCAGGGATGAGATGGAGGTGGGGGGAAGGAAACCTTTGCCCTGGGGCCCATGGTGGCTCTTAGCGGCACTGGGAGCACCCACTCATGGCCACTTGTGGACCACAGCTGGGAAATACAGAGGGCTTCATGCAGGACAAGCCAAACGGAAGTGTGGCAACTGGGGGCCACAGAACCCTTGCCCGCACGAATGGTAGCAGCCAGCTCCGCCAGCAGACAGGTCCACTGCACATAGGCACTGAGGGTGGGGGAAGTGGCCTTTGCAAGTCACAAGCCCTGGCCGGGAGTGCTTGGTAGCCTGGGTTTCCCAATGCTCACGCCCGGGACATGTCACCTGCAAAGGCCAGTCTGACACGCTTCCCCCTCCCCCATGGTCCCCAGCAGGGGAAGTGCGTGGCAGAAGCCTGTGTAGCCACTCCAGGAGCTGCCCACTTGAATTACACCCCACGCGCTCCACTTTCTTGGGTGCTTTGCGGCAGAGCCACGCTGAGATCATGGACACCTCCCCTCCGCCCCCTCCTCCCCAATTGCCTTGATTGTTTAAAAACACCCTGTTTCACACACTCACCTCTGGAAGGGGCGGGGAAAGGTCGGGGCAGATTCAGGAACCAGCGGTTTACTGAACTGAGGGGAGGGTGCAGACCCCTGCAGAAATAGCCCATCCCAAGGCCTCACAGACCATGGCCCCCTACTGTCCCTGCTTAAGGCCAGCCCTGACAATAGGCATCTAAGAAAATGGATGCATGCAAAGTTAGTGGCCATTGTAAAAATAAAAGTCCCTGACAGATATTGGAAGTCCTGATTTAGCTCTTTTTTATTGTCCAGGCTGCCTCTCATCATTTTCTCTTAGCTCATCCACAGATGATTTAGCAGTCAAGAAAGAAGCTTGAGAGTTAGGAGATCCAAGTTCATTTCCCTACTCTGCTATAAATCACCTGAGTAACTCTGTGCATGCTAACTTAGTCTTTCTCTGTCTGACTCCAAATCCCATATGTAAAACAGAGATAAAAGCATCTCTTGCTTCACCGGATGAGATCATTCATTCATTAATTTACATTTTACCCTGCCCTTTTCCAAATACTCGGGGTGGCTTGCAATATCAAAATATATAAAATACAATAAAATACATTAAAATCTCTTAGAATCCTAACATCATCCCAACCAACCACCCTACTCTTTCTCCCCATCTGCCATGCACCAATCCTCCCCCCAATCCCACCCAACTCTATTCCTGCCTGCCAAATTCCTAGCCAAACCAAAAGATTGTATATCTCCTCTGGTAGACTAATAAGGCTCTGGCTTAGGTGGACCTCCAAGGGGAGGGAGTTCCATAATTCTAGAGCAGCAAACGAGAACACCTCCCTCTGCACCCTCATCGTAGCAACTTCGTGGGCAGTTGGCACTCCCGCAGCCGACCTCAGAGGCCGCGCCAGGACATAGGGGGAGAGGCGGTATTTCAGATCCCTGGGGGCCCAAGCCGTTTAGGGATTTATAAGTTAAAACCAGCACCTTGAATTGTGCCCAGAAAGCTTTCGGCAGTCAGTGCAGACTCCGAAGCACCGGTGTAATGTGCTCCCAGCAACCTGTCCCCGACAGACGGTGCGCTGCTACGTTCTGCACCAACTGCAGCTTCCAAACAGTCATCAAGGGCAGCCCCATGCAGAGCACATTGCAGTAATCTAGCTTCAAGGTTACAAAGGCACGGATGACTTCGAATCTGATAGAAAAGATCTGACAGACACACTGAAGACTGAGAGGTGCTAAAAACAAAATGTTAGTGGGGGCCTTTTAAATTTCTTTGCCAGGTAAAACTGCTTCTCTAGAAAGGTTCCAATTGACTGGCTCCAAACAATCTTCCTCTTCCAGCCTGTGCTGCAGGGATCCCCTTTTACCTGCCTCTAACCTGACTCACTGCCTCAAGGTTACCCTGGGCTCCTCTCTCCAGCCCTAGGGATTCCCATCAGAATGTAAACATCCACTCTCACAAAAATAAAATCTCACGGAATAAATATCAAAGTAAACCTTTAAAAAGAAAACAGTACAGGTAAAAGCAGATTGTCATCCCAGTTTTTCATCCTATTCTTTAAAAAGTATTACTCATGGTAATTACAATGATGCAAATCTTTCCTCATTCATACATTTATTTTCAACAGTTCTATGAAGTCAGGAATATTCTTTTATTACCACCCTTTGATGCCCTGCAACAAGTATTTTTCATAAGTGTTCCTTTAAAATGTGCATAGGTGGCAACCCTACACACCGCCGCCACTCCCATGAGCAGCAGTGAGAGTAGTCCTAATGGGCAGACCCACGAGTTGGTCCCATGGGCAGGGAGCTGCTGCTTCCTGTTCCCCCACCCCAGTTCTGCCCTGGGAAGCCCATCAAATGGGCAGAACCTTGTAACTCTGGGCCTCTGGCTGCAGGATAGCCACCATTGCCAGTCATCTGTTGGAGCGGCAGGGTGTGTGTGTGTGTGTGTGTGTGTGTGTATGTGTGTGTGTGCACGTGCGTGCATGCCCTGGGCTGCCCAGCCATCAGCTGTTGGAGGGGATCCCAGAGAGGAGGAGAAGCAGCCCCGGTGTCCCCTGACTGCATCCTCGTACTGGACTTCCTCAAGCTTGAACACAGCTTGAAATAGACCAGTGTGGGGATGGGGGGCTACTTGCCAGGGAGAGCAGTGCTGTGCTCCCCAGCAAGGATCATCCTCCCATGTCAATGTCAAGCCAGAAACCTCATGTTGCACAAGATTTAGAAGTACTTTAAATGAATTTAGTGGACCCAGACAAATTAGCACTTTGAAAGCTGCCAGAAACTAGGACGGTTGCCCTGATCATTCACCCTCAGGCTGGTCACCAAAGGTAAAAACTGAACCTACATCTTATTCTCAGTCCTGTGCATTATATTAAAAAAATAGGGATTGGCGAACACGGTTCCTAAGTTCGGAGTTCGAACCGAACTCGACCAGTTTGGTCGACCGAACCGAACTTCCAAACTGAACTTGATTTTTGAACCGAATCGAATTTCCGAACTCGACTCTGTTCGCCCATCCCTAAAAGATAATATTCCACTTAGTCCAATGGGGGTTGAATTTCCGAACTTTGTTCAGAAGTTCAAAGTTCAGACTGAATTCGAATAGTTCGGTCGACCAAACCGAACTTCCGAACCGAACTGAATTTCCAAACCAAACTGAATTTCCTAACTCAGTTGTGTTCACCCATCCCTAAAAAAACACACTTCTTCCTTTGCTTCCCCATCTGTTGATTACCCATCCTAGCCATCTTCACTATTCACACCATGCCTTTTCTTCTTCATTTCTCTATTTTCTCCTTTCTCATTTCCTTCAATTTGCCTTCTTTCTCCTAAAAGCAGCATCTGCTTTCCTCACATTTTTTTGGCTCACTGGTTGTGAATCAGTAGTCCCCTCCCATCAGTGGGGACACTAAAAAATAATCCAATCTCTCGTCATCTCTCTTAACTCTTAGCTTGACTACTGCAACCTCCTTTTTACTGACGTTTCTTGCTCTCAGCTTGACTTTCTCACTTTTGTTCAAAGTTCCTCTGCCAAGGTCACCCACTACTTTGATCATGTTCAACACTTTCTCTGTTGTTCCCTCCACTAGCTCCCTCTTCTCCTTCACATCCAGCAAAAACTTCTTGTCCTTGCTACCAAGGCTCTTCCCTTACTTTGCTCCTCCTGGTCTTTCTACCCTTGTTTCTGGCTACATCCCTGCCCTGAGCTGCACTCTATGCCTGGAACTCCTTTCCTGAATACATATGCTCGGTTTCCTCCCTCTCAAACCTCAGATCCCTCCTAAAAACCTACCTACCTCTCCCATCTGGATTTCCCTAGCTCTTCCTCCCTCAAATTGTTCATTTATACATTTCCATATACTGCCCTATTTTCCAGGATTCTCCCTGCCCTCCCCATTCTTGCTCCTCTTCTAGCTAAGGGTAAGGTAGGTAAAAATAAACATTTATTTGCGTGGTCAAGGCCATAGCATATACATACAAAAACATACAAAAAAACAAACCACATGCACATAGCCTTTATCACATATAAGTGAGCAAATTGAAAATCATAAAATATACTAAAATATACTAAAATTGCACTCTCCGTGCCTCCTTAGGGCTCTAAGCTCTATCGAAACCTCCAGGCCCTAACATACAGTTACCACACATCCATCCCTTCCATTATCCACTTACTACAGCCCCATAAAGGAAATTTCTCATCAAAACCTCCCATTCTATACCCTCCTACTATTTACATTTACGTACCATGTCAATAACCATTTTCAATCAGAAACTACACCCTCCTCCAATGACCTAAACTGCGTAAATCGAGATCTTATATTGATAGCTTTTATCAAATATTTAGCTGCAGCAGGGATGAATTCCTTAGTATTTATTGCATACCACATTAACATTTGCGTGGTTCTCCCTGGGAGCTTTTTGAACAATTCACTGAAATATTTCCTCCTAATTTCCTTATACATTTGGCATTCAAAAAGAACATGTTGGACCGTCTCAACATTTTCTTGATCGAATGGGCATAACCTGTCATGAAATCTCGTACCCTGAGTCCTCCCCTGAAGAACTCTAGTAGGGAGTGCATTTAATCTGGCACATAATATGAGGTATTTACCTCTCGCCGACACTTCCCCTTGCAAGTAGAAGGCAATCTCGCCCATACTAGGAATATAATTCAGATATTCTTTGAGATGGAGGGTCTGATTCACTATTGCTATATCAGCCTGGCGAGCTAAATCCTTTAATCTAGTTGTAATCATATTCTTCAAGGTCCCTATCACCTTCCCATCCAAGAATTCTCTGGAAAAACCCATCATTCTCAAATAGGAGGAAATTGCCACTTCCCAAGAATTTTGGTACTCATCGGCTACATAGAATGGAGTGAGTCCCTTTAGGTGGCTGCTATGAATTTTCAGCCACATCCCAAGCACCTTGGCCCACCCCTCCCGCTCCCACCCTACTTGGCCCAATTCCAATCTAACTGCTGCTGCAGGTGTACCTGGGGGTCTAGCTAAGGGTGATAACTAACATGACAGTAGTCCTGTGTGAGAACTAAGTGTGGTTATTAGCACCCATTTAATGGATGTAGGGGTGAGTATTCCTGACAACCATAGCCCCTGCATGGGGCTATCCCCCTCTGGTCCCCTTCCCACTTCGGCTTCTTCTGAAGGAGCCGAGGTAAGAGGGACAGAGGGGAGCACCAGAGGCACACAGAGCCACATGCCTCCTGTGCTCCAATCCTGTCCCAAACAGACAGGGAAGTGGGGAAACCACACGCTGGCTTTGATCCTTGCTCCTCTCCTTTCCACCTGGACAGGAGTGCAGCAGGGATGGAAAGGGGAGTCATAGCCGGGGAAGGTCATGACCACCCCCACAATGAGAAAGCAGAAATATGTGTTGGGCCCAACCCACATGGTATCCTCCTCAATCTCAAGGAGGACACCATGCAGAGAACACAGACCTCCATGAGGTACATATCGACCAGGAACATAAGTTCCCAGTCACTGTCCACCTCTTTAATGAACCAACAGTCACCCATCTGTAATTTCTCAGATGGTTGAATGTATCCTTCTCTGTGTGTCCTCCTCCACCTTGTCTCCACTCTCTTGTCTATCACAGCAATGTGGAAAATGCAGTGAACACGGGTCCTTGAAAGCCCCTTGGGACAGGGGTTGGTCTCTAAGCATGACTGTTCAGTGCTGGGCCCATTACTTGTACTATATAAATAAATAATAACAAGCTTTTGGGAAGGATACTGTGGGCAAAATTCGTGGTTGTGCACATGGCCAACATCAAAAGGCTCACTTTGACAATATTAATGGATCTGTAAGTGTTAGTGTTGTGCAGTCCTGGTGTAAATAAATCCTTTACACAGGGTAAACTCTTTCTGTGAGAAACCTAGTGTTTCATTCATGTTTACTTTACAGAGTGTTTTTAAACTAGAATAGCTAGGAAGCAGACAATGAATGAAAGACATGTTTATGAATGTGACTAAATATGAGGGACATACTCAGAAGAGTTGAAGCCACCTAATTTGGCTATGGCACCACATTCCCTATCAGGTTGCATACATGCAATCATGTCCTCTTTGTACATTTCTAGCATCCTAGAGAATCAGGAAAAAGAGAAAATTAACCTATCAAGGAGGTCATAGAAAAGATACTAAGTATCAAGGAGGTAACAGGTAGATACCTACAGGGAGACATTAGTGGAAGGACCAGAACTAGCCCATTTATGCTCTTCTGGTCACTAGAGGAATAAGGAATGGGTCAGTAGCTGACAGAAACAGAAGCAGCTCTTTCCCATTCTAGAGGTAAAAACAAATGCGATGCTGGCCTGAGTTGGCCCACTGTGGCCCAGGGCTTGCACATGCATGTGGTCCTGTGTCGCCAGATGTTGGCCCAGGACTACCCCTGGGGCAGGTAGGTGGCTAGCCGACCTGCATTCTTGGAAAATCTCCAAGGACACAACCTGGGCCAGGGGCCACCCATGCAGGCCAACACAGGCCAGCACATTTGTTCAGTCACAGAATCTCTGCCTCAGGGCAGGGGCCACCATGGCCGTGCACCATGGCTAGTCACCATGATGTCCGTCATTGCAGGGGCAGGGTGATGAGAGTGGGGCGGGCCAGCTGCACATCTGTTGACCTCCCTGTCCCACCTAGAGTGTGCAGGTGGTGAGACAGCTCTCCGGCCATGGGCAGGTTAATTCAGTGCCCCTCCCTGACCCAGGGCAGGGTGGCTGCTGTTTTCCAGGCTGGGGAGCCACTGCTCTGCCCGCATGTCTGTTTTTATTTATTTAGATTTATTTATTACACTTTTAACCCCGCATCCTCCCGCACAATGGTGGCTCGGAGCTGCAACAACACATAAAAATACAATAAAATACATAAAACAAAGTATTATAATATTAAAATTACTAAAAAGGCTAAATGCTAAGGCAATAAAAATACCCTCCCAACCCCCCTCCTATCCCCTTCCCTGAAGGCCTGGCAGAACAACCAGGTCTTACATGATCTTCTGAAAGATGTGAGGTCTGGGGATAAACGGGCCTCCATCGCAAGGGAGTTCCACAGCCTAGGTGCAGCCACTGATAACGCCCTCCCTGCTGTCACCACCCGGAATACCCAGGGGACCTCAAGTTGGGCACGCTCAGCCAAACACAGGGGCCATGAAATGACCCGGGGCCTGAGGCGGTCTCGCAGATAAGCAGGTCCCAAGCCATTTAGGGCTTTAAACATCATTACTAGGGGCGGGAAACCGGTAAAATCCGGTATCCGATAATGCCGGTACCGGGCGTACCGGCATTATCGGATTCGACCCGGTAATCCGGTCCGGGTACCAGATTCCGGGGTACCGGATTTTTTTTACATTGCAGCCATTTAAAAATGGCTGCAATGTAAAAAAACTTAAAGCCCCAGCAAAAAAGTTTTTTTAAAAAAAAACCTCCCCGAGTCCAGGCTGCGCGGGTGGAAGGGGGG
>QEPC01005090.1:77675-110115 GCA_003113815.1 Sphenodon punctatus | reverse complement strand
GGTAATGGGCCCGGGGTCCCACCTCTAATCATTACCAACACTTTGAATTTGACCCAGTAGACTATAGGCAGACAGTGAAGAGAACAGAGCGCAGGTGTAATGTGCTCACGGTGACCCGTCCCCATTAGGAGACAAGCCGCCGCATTCTGCACCAGCTGCAGCCTCCGAACCATCTTCAAAGGTAGCCCCACGTAGAGTGTATTACAGTAGTCCAGTCAAGAGGTAATGAAAGCATGGATGATGGTTGCCAGGCCCAAGTTGGAGACATACGGCCGCAACCATCGCACCAGATGTAATTAGTGAAATGCTCCCCTCACCACAGTCTCCACCTGAAAATCCAGGCGGAGCTGTGGGTATAGGAGCACCCCCAAACTATGGACCAGGGTGGCCAGAGGGGGGAAGACCCCGCCAATAACGGGAGCCACCACCACCCTAGCCCTACCAACCAGCATCACCTCTTATCAGGATTCAGCCTCAGTTGATTCACCCTCATCCAGTTCCCCACAGCCACCAAACACCAGGTAAGCACTGAGACTGCCAGGCTGGGATCTTCAGAAAACGAGAGGTAAAGTTGTGTATCATCGGCGTACTGATGACATCATATGCCGAACCATCTCATGACCTCCCCAAGGGTTGCATATAGGCATTGAACAGGAGAGAGGACAGAATAGAACCCTGTGGGATTCCGCACATGAGGTCCCGGGGAGAAGATATATATTCCCCGAGGACCACCCGCTGAGTTCTCCCTGCCAGGAATGAGCGGAACCATTCAAGAACAATCCCACTCATCCCAGCCCAGTCCCGCAGTCTTGTCACCAACATCTTGTGATTAACAGTATTAAATGCCACCAACAGATCCAACAAGATCAAAATAGATGATCTGCCCTGATCTAATTCACGGCGTAGGTCATCGATCAAGGCCACAAGTGCAGTCTCCATGCCAAACGCCGGACGAAAGCCGGACTATGAGGGATCAAGAAAACTGATCCGGTCCAGACGTCCCTGTAACTGCCAGGCCACCACCCGTTCAATAACAATCCCTAAAAAAGGAAGGTTAGAGACTGGCCGATAGCTGGCTGTGGAGTCAACACTCAAGGATGGTTTCTTGAGCAGAGGCCACACCACTGCCTTCTTGAGGTGGCTCGGCACTTTGCTCTCCCTAAGGGAGGCACTGACTACCTGCCAGCAACGGCCCTAATGTCTCCCAGCTGGCCTTCACCAGCCAGGATGGGCACAGATCTAATTCACAACAGGGGGTCTGCACTGTCCCAAGGACCTCCACTGCGTCAGCGGGTGACACCCACTGAAACTGATCCCACAAATACTAACACGATGGGGTGTCCTCTACCTCTAATTCACTAGAGGTGAATTACCCTTGGTTTAAAGACTCCATTTAAGCCCTCTTCCTGCTTCATGAGGTTTGTGTATGTCAGATAATTTTAACTTTTTTATTTCTTATTTTTTTTAAAAACTACTTTAAACAAATGTATTTGAAACAGTCAGGGGAGTTCCCCCCTCAGCTTTAAGAGGGACCTTGGATCTGTAGTTTGTGCCAAAGAAGTAGAAGGTCCTTCATTTTTCCTGAGTCAGTCTCCTCTTCCATTAGCAGCACACAAGCCCATCCCCCATTGCTATACAGCTGATGCATCAGTATGGAGAGGGGGTTATTACCAACTCCGTGACTGAAATGCAAATCTGTGTGATTAACTCAGTCCGAGGTGCAAATGTCACCCCCTCCACCACAGCTATTGTTTCAGGAAGAGAAAACCTGGTATCTTTCTAGGAAAGGGTAGTAGGTTTGCTGAAGCTTTGGTCAATCAACAGCATTAATGCATCCCCCTCTTCACAGTAGGAGAGACTGCCACCCTTTACCATGATGGATCTGTAATTCATTCAATATCAGATTGCTTCTTAATTAAAATTTACAACTGCAAATAAATGAAGGGCTTTTTGGTATTCCACATGATGTAAAATGAAGCTGTGCAGAGCTTATAGTGTCCAAAAGCTTTTCTGAATGAGCCATGTGCAGCAGAGGATTTTTAAAAAAAAATTCCATGCTGTTTCAAACAGGAGGAAATTGGGGGAGGGGAAAAGCTTAAGCAGACAATTTCACAAACTGGGGTGTTACTGCCATCTAGCGTGGTCTCTGCTGCCCCATCAAACTGATTTCTTGCCTAGCTTCATGTTAAACACACTGAAAGTATGTGGCAGAAGGAGACCATGTAGACTCCAGTGACCACAGCAGACAAGATTAAAAATCACATAACTGCATACCTCCTAACAGTCCCTACTTAGAAGAGAGAGCCCCTCTTTGAGTGCTGAATCCCACTGTACCTTTTTCTGGGGGTCAAATTAAAAAAAACCAAACACAACCTCCCTCCACCCAAATGTGTCACTTTTCTGTGAGTTGAGAAGTCCACGTAGGTCAAATGCCTTTCCTGTCCCCCCCATGTAGGTTTGTCAACTTGCATTAGACATAAAAAGTGGAAAACCCCAAATGCCGTTTTGGTATGAAGCATGTGTCTGCAGGCTCAGTAAAGTTACAGATAAGGTTAAATACAAGAAGACCCAAATCTGCCAACTCTACTAAAGGATGAGTTGCTGCATCCCTCATGTGCATGGCTTCAGGCACCTCTTTGCATTCGCCATGACCTCCATCCTGCAAACACTGGGTGTTTTTACACACACATTTCTCCTGGGTGTTTGCTGTTACATCCTGAACTTTCTGTGTGTCTAAATCACTCACCCAGATCTTAAACATTCGGATCTTTGAAATTCTGCATAGAGTTTCTCCCAGAATTTTTGGGTGTAAAAAGTTCTCCTGGTAAACTGCTTTGCTCCAGGCAGCTGTGGTCACTTGGTTTGCTCCAGGCAGCTGTGGAACTTACTTGTGGACTTGTAAAACTAGAAGATTGAAAAATCCTAAACTTTAACATGTGTGTAAAAATGACCATTGTTATTTCATTAGGGATCAGGGTCTTGAACAGTCCAACTGAAGTCCAGTTATGTAGATGATTAAGGCTGCATTCACATGAAATGCTGTTTCTATTAAAATCACCTTTTAAAAATCGTGTGAAAAGATTAAGGCCATTTCACATGTTAGTGGGGAGGCAGGAAAACTTCTGTGATTGCAATCACTGCTTTATTCTCACAAGAATTAGCACATGTGAGAATGCACTGTTCTGCTTTGAATATTTAGCAGTACTAATAGAAAATAACTTTCAAAGTGGGGGCGGGAACAATGACATGGGAACATTTATAAAGCGCAATTACAACCTCACATAAACTGAAGAGGTGGGAGAAAAGGTTCACGTGGATGCAGCTAGTGCCGATCTAGGGCATGAAATTAAGATCAATCCTAAATTTGTTTCAGTATTCTGCATGCATGTGCATGTCATATTTTTGTACTTGGACAACTGCTGTGTGCTTATAACTTTATTTAAAAACATTGTAACTGTCTCCAATTTTAACCTGACAGGTTATTCCTCTGAAAATATGCAATGCAAAGTAGCTGCCTGCCATACAACATCAACCTGAGCCATCCAGTCAGTAACAACAGCAATGCCCTGCAACTTCAGTGACTGACCACATAACACAAACATCAAGGGGGCAACACTCCATCACTGAAGTCAATGGATTAGCCCACATTGTCTTCAATTATGGAGGAGTGCTCCCCAAGTTATAAATGTTGAGTTTTTCATAGAACAAGCTTACAACTCACCAGTCAGCTGGCAAATAATTTGGGAAAAACAAAACCATTCGTTGAAATCAGGACTGATCTGTGTTTTCAAGCCATTTCTCGACTAAAAGTGGAACTCATGTTCGTCACAAATAGTTGCAGCAGCCCCTATTCTTGCTGCACTGTGTGGCAGCGAAGGGAAGACTTGCCATTTCCCTTTTTTGTCTGGGTGACAGTGTTTAAGGCATGAGTGGGAGAGTTGGACAACTCCGGCCCTCTTTCCTTCAATGGAAAACACTTCCTTTTCAATTGTAGTCCCTGCCATTTTGGGGGAGTTTTCCTTATACAATCTAGTATGTAGGTGTGATACTAATAAAGTGTATAGGTTGTTATTGTGCTTGTCTCTCTTCTCCAGAACTGCCACAGCATTCAGTTTGCTACATTTTACAACAGAGCAAAGAGCTGACCATCCACTCTTGTGATTTTGTTTGTTAGCTCATTTTAACCTCTCTTAAATCAGAGGAGGCTTGCTGAGCAGGATCATGAGGTTTCTTTCTGACTAACTAAAGAGGTGAATTCGCCAGCAGCCACCTTCTGTAAAAATAACCACTACCCAACCCTTTGTAACTGGGCGGAAGCAGAGCCAGAGCAAGTGGGTGTCTTTAGACACAACGGCTATTGGATGGAAGATGTTGGACACAGGGCTGCACATTATTTATTTATTTTTAAAAATTATTCCCCGCCCCTCCTGCCAGGTAGCCCGGGGCCACTAACATTGCGTCTAACCATTGTTGTCACATTTTTCTGCCTCCGTTAGCCACCCTTTAAACTCACTTTTGCTGCACTGAAGTATCTGGGGCAGCAATCAACTGTTTAACCTGTCCTCTTGTCTAGAGTTGCGTCTAAGAATATTGTGTAGTGTGTTTACTGTTCACCACTGTTCCTCTTCCAGTTTCTGGTCATAGAGTGCAGTGTTTTGGGGATAGGAACTTGGTGTCTCCCCACATTTCCAGTCATTGTCTATGGTTCTCCTGTGGTGCATTCAGCATTGCGCACGCACAACACAGCCCAGAAAATTCAAATTTTTAATCCAAATTACCTAGTCATTTCCTTTGTGCCTTGGAGAGCACATTCCTGAATGCATGCTCCCACCTCCTTCTGTGCCCTTTGTTCAGCCAAAGCATGGAAACCGTGACTAAGAACCAGATAGAAATGGAAAATGACCCCCCAGCACCCGTTCCTTCTATGAATGCCTCTCAAGCAAGCAAATTTCCAGCAAGACTGCAAAGCAAGACCGGGGGGAATGCTGAGACTCTTGCCTTTCTCCGACTTTGGGAAGACCCCATCAAGCAGGAAAGCCTGAAGGGCTCATATCATAGTGGGGGAGTTTACAAGTAAATTACAGAAAATAGGAGAAATCAGGGCTTTGACAAGGACATGCAGCAGGGCCAGCAGTGGGCTAAAGATCTGCACAGGATAAAAGGAGCTTCAAGACCACCAGAGCCTATCAAGCAGGGGTAGTGCACCATACGAGTACACCATGGCCTTTGAGCAGCAATTGAGTCTAATTTTCCACAAAGACCATGCTATAGAGCCACATATTGTGGTCGGAAACTATGAGGGAATCACCTGGGAAATGGTGAATATATTACCCCATGAGTACCTCACACAGAAGGCTTTGGGACCAACGGTGGAGGAGGAGCAGCAGCCGCCGGACCCTGTATGCCTACCACCTCTGCCTGAAAACCCTTAGTCGCAGGAGCTTTTTTCCCCAGGAGTTTCAGACAAATTCCAGAGACAACACCGCTGCATTTTCAACCCCCTCCCCCCAGTGCAAAACTCCCCTCCAAGCAATCATGCTGCTGGAGCACAAAGCAGGTGATCCCAACTGTGTGGTACCGCAGCACCATGTACTCATAACCGGGAGTCATTACATGCTCTCTCCCCCCACAGGAAAAGATTGGCTGCACACCCAGATCCCTGGTCCCAACTTCATAACCATATATGATGCTGTGACCTCTGTAAAACCCAGGTTTGCAGGTTAGGAACATGATGAAAATAATGGGTAATTTCAGATGTTACATGATCACAGTCAATCACCCTGAATCACGGTGGATTCAGGATGGTGGCTGTGATCTCCATAACATCTATTTGAGCCCTGCCAGATGTTCACCACAGTGAATCTCTGGTAGGGGTCAAAGCTAACCATGGTTCTGGACCTGAGGCCAGCCTCAGGTCCAGAACCATGGTTAGATTGGCCACGATCCGGGACGGGGCTGGCAATGGCAGTGATGCACGCCTGCTTGCCAACCCAGTCCCGGAATCAGGTCCCATCCATGGAACTGGGTCAGGTGTCTCCCCAGGGGTCTCCCCATGGGCGGGCAGCCGAGGGAGTGTGGGGGTGGGGCTGAGTGGCTGCACATTGCACAGCCCCGCCCCCTCCCCAAACCCTGGTAGAAATCAGGCCGGCACGGCTGAAGGGCGGCTGGCCTGATCAAGAACCGGGATCGAGACGGATCCCGGTCCACGGTTCAGAGTGGCAGGCTGAACGGCCCGTCACATCTGAAAATACCCAATGTGGGATCTGCTGCTTATCTACCATGTGATACACAGGAAACCTCCTCTACTTCTGTTTCCCGTAGAACCAGATGATAACCAAAGCCAAAGAAACAAATATTTTTCTAATTTTCCATTCAAAAAATTGAAGACAATGGGTTAGTGCAAGCAAATTTGATAAGGTGCTATATAAATGTCTGTTACCTGAGGGGGGAAATCGGTCTTCTTGCTCAATGTGATTTTTTGGGAGGAGAACTAGTTGCCTTTGGAGGGGCATTCAACAAACATCCACTATGGAATCTTCACCCTTTCACCCCACACCCTACTTTTTAACACAGGAATGTAGCATGCAACTGTAGAAAAGAAAGAAAGCTTATTAACAGTAACTTTGTTCTTTGACAGGACTCCATGAATTCTCACTCATGGGGATCATGTAGTAGCCTCCTGGTGACCAGGAAAGAGCTTGACTCTTCAAAGCTCTTCAAAGTTCCACTGGCTTCCTGAAGATTCTTCTGGAAGCCTAAAGAGCTCTTGCTCCCCACTTCACGGTCCATATGAGATACTAGACTCTATTAAGGAGGAGGGGGCAGAGCTCTACCCACAGTTCCTTCCAACCGCCATAAGAGTGACTACAAGAAACAGCTTGCTCTCTTTCTAATGAGAAAAATAGTTCCGGTTTTTTATCCTGTTAATTGGTTCTTTATATATAGTAATCTCTTATTTACAATAAATTACTTTGTCCTGCTATGTCCTGTCATGGTCTCTGAGGTCGGCTGAGGCCACCCTCTTACGAATGTCAACTGCCTGTGAAGTTGTTAAATGTTAAATGTTAAACCCAAGGGGATGTTCTCGTTTGCTGCCCCACAATTATGGAACTTCCTCCCCTTGGAGATCTGCCTAAGCCCGAGCCTTTTCATCTTCTGGAGGAGATGTAAGACCTTTTTGTTTGGCCAGGCATTCAGCAGGCAGGAATAGGATTGGGTGGGATTAGGTAGGGGGGACTGGGAAAGAGAATTGATGGAGGGTAAGTAGGGCTAAAGGGTGGTTGGGGTTCTAAGAGATTTTAATGTATTTTTTTATGTTGTAAGCTGCCCTAAGTCTATGGAGAAGGGTGAAGTAAAAATGTGATAGATAAATAAATAAATAAATAAATAATAAAAGCAACCAAAAACAAACTCTAAAATGATTTTTAAAATGTTACCATTTATGTTACCAAGCTGGCTTGGTTCTTGTGCCTTGCATTTTCTTGTACTTTTAATTCAGCTTCCTGGACTCTACTTTTGAGAATGCCATCCATAGTTGCAGCTCATCCAATTGATGTTCGAAATGGGCACTGATGACAATCTGGTGGTGATCTAAGGTAATGAATAATATAAAAAAACACCATTTTTAGAAACATTCCATGCTAATTACAACTCCCCATAAAAAGTATTTATCTGCTGACCATGGCTTAAACATTTAATACTTAACAACGGCAGAAGCTTTAAAGATCACAGAGCAAGAACACCTACAATGATTCAATGAAGTAACATAATCATTAACGAGATGACTATGTTTACTCATATCTTATTTCTAACAAGCATGGCTAGAATGTTTACCCTGCATAACTTGTCTGTTATTAAAGCAGGGTTTGTCTGCTATGCAGAGCACCTACTCTTCTTAAAAGGAAATGCACATGCAGTAGCACACCTCCTTGCAAACCAGATCAAAACTTCAAAGAATTTAGAGAGAACCCACTATTAGATAAATCTCAAAGATAATATTAAAAAATGAACGACATATGTATACACATGATGGTACATTACCATTAATTGCTCTAAGCACAAGATCCATGGCTTTTTTTCTCTCAGGAGTCCAGTGTCCGCTTCTTACTTGCTCAGATTGAGGGTCAAATGATAAACTTTTGCCTGTGTTTACACAGCAGTAGTCTAGACAGCGGTTTGTACCCCCCTCATTAGAATCTTCCCTTTCTGTTTATTTCTTTCCAGTCTGTATTATCTTCTCCGAGTTAAATGTCTTTCGTTTTAGACAATGGGGCCAATCCCATGCCCTGCATGCTCTGTACAACCTATACACGCACATATGCGTGTAAAGTGTGCGCATGTCCATTGAAGGCATATTGTGGATATTTTCAGTCATTATTTATTTATTTTATTTTTCAGATTTATACCCCGCCCCTCCTGCAATGCAGCTCGGGGCGGCTTCCAACAATAAAAACACACTAAAATTCATTCTAAACAATCAAATATTAAATATAAAATATAAAATATAAAACAGGGCTAGACATAAATAAATAAATAAATGGGTGGGGGACTAAAATCCTCCCTCCCCACCCTCCCTCCCAAAGGCCTGGGCAAACAGCCAGGTCTTACAGTTCCACAAAAATGTTAAAAGGCTTGGGGCCAGGCGAGCTTCCTCCAGAAGGGAGTTACACGGCCGCGGTCCCACCACCGAGAATGCCCTCTCCATCGTGGCCCCCCGCTTAACACGGGGGACCTCCAGGAGGGCACCCCCGGCAGACCGCAGGAGCCGCTCTGGGGCGCGAAGGGCGAGGCGGTCCCTAAGGTATGAGGGGCCAAGACCGTATAGGGCTTTATAGATCATCACTAGGACCTTGAACTTGGCCCGGCACACTATCGGCAGCCAGTGCAGAGCTCGGAGCACCGGTGTAATGTGCTCCCGGCGACCCGTCCCCGTAAGAAGACGAGCCGCCGCATTCTGCACCAGCTGCAGCCTCCGGGCCAAGAACAAGGGAAGCCCCACGTAGAGCGCGTTGCAGTAGTCGAGCCTCGAGGTGACGAAGGCATGGATGAGGGAGGCCAGGTCCGGGCCAGAGACATACGGACGCAGCCTACGTACCAGATAAAGCTGGCGGAAGGCAGCCTTAGCGACTGCCTCCACCTGCCGCTCCAGACGCAGGTCTGCGTCCAATACGACCCCCAGACTCCGGACCTGCTGAGCTACAGGGGGGCAAACCCCCCCAACTAGGGGGGCCACCACCCCCTTCGCCCTCCCCACCACCATCACCTCCGTCTTATCTGGGTTGAGCTTCAGTCTGCTCAGCCGCATCCAATCCGCCACGGCCTCCAAACATTGGGATAGCACCGAGATAGCAGGGTCTGGGTCAGTAGAAAAGGAGAGGTACAGCTGAGTATCATCAGCATACTGGTGACATCGCACCCCGAACCCTCTCACGACCTCCCCCAAGGGCTGCATATAGATGTTAAATAATAATGGAGACAAGATCGATCCCTGCGGAACGCCACACGGTAAGGCGCGGGGGCTCGATGTTTCCTCCCCCAACACCACCCGCTGGCTCCTCCCCGAGAGGAATGAACGGAACCATTCAAGAACAGTCCCGTCCAGACCCCCCCGGTCACGCAGTCGTCTCAACAGCAGCCCATGGTCCACGGTGTCAAAAGCGGCCGAGAGATCGAGCAGGATGAGAAATGTCGAACATCCCGCATCCATCTCCCGGCGGAGGTCGTCCACCAAGGCCACCAACGCCGTCTCGGTGCCATAGCCGGGGCGGAACCCAGATTGAAAAGGGTCAAGGAGCCCGATGTTATCTAGATGACCCTGGAGCTGGAGCGCCACTGCCCGCTCAATAACCTTCCCTAAAAAGGGAAGGTTAGAGACAGGTCGGTAGCTGGCGAGCGCGTCTACGTCCAACGATGGTTTTTTCAGCAGGGGGCGCACCACAGCCTCTTTTAAGCAAGGCGACAACCTCCCCTGCCGAAGGGACGCATTCACCACCCTCGCCAGCACCGTCCCCAACGTCTCCCCGGAAGCTTTTATTAACCAGGACGGGCACGGATCTAGTTGACAACACGTGGCCCTCACAGACCCCAGGACATCCACCACATCGGCCGGCGTCACTTCCTGAAACTCACCCCATAAAGATGGACCAGACGGACCCTCCGCCCCCCCGCGCTCTTCCCCTACTGCTATCAACCCAGCGTCGAAATCGGCCTGAATCCGAGCGATCTTGTCTGCGAAGTAGATGACAAACTCCTCACAGCGGGCCCGGGACAAGTCCCCATCCAGGCGGAGGGAGGCCGGACTAACCAGCCCCCGCACCACCCGAAACAGCTCCGCTGGACGCGACTTCGCAGACGCTATGAGGACGGCGAGGAATTCCTTCCTCGCCGTCCTCACAGCCTCCACATAGGACCGCAAATGGGCCCTATGGAGAAGACGATCGGAGACAGACCGAGTCCGACGCCAGCGTCGCTCTAGCCTCCTGCCCACACGCTTCATACACCGCAGCCCCTCAGTAAACCAAGGGGTCCTGCGGTGACGAGACCGAGGCAGAAGGCGCCTCGGAGCCACCCTGTCAATGGCCTCCTCCAGCAAGATGTTCCAATGCCGGACCAGCTCATCCACAGAGTGACCGTCCACATCCAGGGTAAGCTCCCTCAGGACCTCCTGGAACCGCTGGGGTTCCATCAGCCTCCGAGGGCGGACCATCCTAACTGGTCCCTTCCCCTTCTGGAGGGGGCGCGCTAAAAGACCGGCCTGAAGGAGGTAATGGTCCGTCCACGACAAGGGCACCGCTGTCACCTCCCCCACAACCGGACCCCCCGCCTCAAGGCCAGAGCCGAAGATCAGGTCGAGGATATGTCCCCCCACGTGGGTCGGGCAGATCACCTCCTGGGACAAGTTCATAGTTGCCATGGCGGCCATGAACTCCCGCTCCGCCCCAACAAGGCCGGCATCGGCGTGGACGTTGAAGTCCCCCAGAACCAAAGTCCTGGGGGAGCCCAACACCACCTCCGAGGCCAGCTCCGCTAGAGCGGCAAGGGATGCCGCCGGGCAGGAAGGGGCCCGGTACACCAGCAGCACCCCTAGCTTGCCCCCAGCCAAATCGAACACCACGTGCAGAGCCTCTACACCCATAATCTCCCGCACTGGATACCTATGAGATCACAATCAACCACAGTGAACCACAGTCAATCCCGCGGTGGGGCCAAAGCACCTTGAATATCTGTTTCGCGGGCTCTAGATGTTCACCACAGTCAATTCCCGCCAGGGGTCAAAATTAACCATGCTTCCGGAGCTCCAACCCGGACCATCTCCAAAAGCATGGTCAAAGCGATTCCCACCGGGAAACAAAAAAAAGTAACGTCTGAATGGCAACCACCAGCTGGAATCAAGCAGAATGATTCCCAGCCGGGGACAAAGCATGCAGCATCACTGCCAGGCAACGAGCAACAACACGGGCCGGGGAGGGAGATTTAAAGGGCACCCGGCAGCAGGAGGACATGGCGGGATGGAGCGAGGCGGAAGGGAGAGGAGAGCGGAGGGAGAGCAAGCAAGGGAGGAGGAGGAGGAGGTGGCGGAGGAGGAGTGGTCATGCTGAACATGGAGGCGGTGGGAGTACAGCAGCAGCAGCAGAAGCAGCCGGGACAGGCCGCCCTGGTGCCTTCTGGGTGTTTTGATCATGGATTGGTGTAACGTTTGTTGTGCTGCCCCGGGCCATGGTCTGCCGGTCCGATTCCCTGCCGTGGTCCTGCTCCCATCACGTCTGTTTGGGGCCTTTCTTGTCCATGGTGGGTGGTTAGCCGGCTCGCCACCGCTGGGAATCAACTGTGGTGAATCGGGTGCCTGTAACGTCTGAAATCACCCTGTGTCACACGGAACCCATGTGGAACCCACGCGGATTTCACTTGGGATTGTGGCCAATGGGGCTGCTATGTTCTCCATGCTATATGCTTTGCAAGATTGTGTGTGGTTACACCTGCACAGAGAGGTGTAGGATTTATTTTTCTTGCACAGATGTGTTGTTTGCACTATCTGATTTCCCTATGCTTACTTAATTAAAAATTACAATACAATTGCAGAATAAAATTTATTCCTTGAAGTTTAAACTTATTTTGGGTGCTTGATATAATTGGAGTCAAGTGACTGGTCATCCTGCTTCCTTTCCTTTCTATTTTGGACGTTCTTGCAAATTGCACTTATTGACCTCCCCTCCCTCCCCCCACCCTTTGTCGTCCATTGCCAAGGAAAGAATGCTGAATTACACAATGAAAGTACAGTGTATTGTTCAGAATAGAGCGGAGTACACATTTAAACCACTCATAATGGTTGTGCATACCAGCTGTCTATAGCACCTTATGAGTTATTATTCCTAAGTGCTTTAGGCATGGAGATGGGGGATACCATGCCAGTCACATACTGAGGCAGTGGTTTTTTTTCTCAAAACAGATTGTGTGGGGGAGAGTTTGGGTAGGTGAATGGTGATGTACTGAGTTTTGGTATCTGATTCGCAGTAGCACTAATTTGCAATGTGCAGCGTATAGGAAGCCACCGGGAACCCGCAAATAATGCAGCGTTTGAGTGCACACTGCTATGCAAATTTGCTCTCACAAGTTGAACCAACACATGATGGGATCTGCAGTACTTTCACTTTCTGGCAGTGATATGCTGCTTATCTCCTCCCTGGTAGCAATTGGTAGCAATTGGTGGCGACACTGTTGACAGCCAATTCCTGATCCCTTACTTGACTGTTCAAGTAACCACACTGTAAGCTTGAATGCGATTGGAGTGATGGAACATGGCTGTCTTACCATTAAACTTGCATAATAAACTACCTTGTGATTGTTCAGATTAATTTCAGGCCTGATCTTTGGTGATCAGTTATCAGGTGTGCTCCCTGACACACTACCATATCCTTGTTTAAAAATAGAATGATAATTTCACATTAGCTTTGCATTTATAGTGAGTTCCCTGTAATTAGAACATAGGCTTTGTTCTGCACTTGGGAAAATTCCTTTCTGAAAGCAATTTAATTTAATTTAATTTAATTTAATTTAATTTAATTTAATTTAATTTAATTTAATAAATTATTTGTGCAATTACAACTGCCTCCCCATCTGAGTGTATGAGAGTGCAACTTTAGGTCCACCAAGGTGCAAAGGATAACACAATAGTATGTGTTACACACTCCCAGATTCCACTTTATGATTAAAAGGGGGGAGGGGAAGGGTGGTTAGTGGTAAGATGCTGCCTTGCCACTCCCATGTAGGCAGCAAGTATTTAAACAAATATGGTTTGTCTGAAATACAGTGGGAGTGGGGGACTGTGGTTGTCATAGGCTGCATTATTCACCATGCACCAAGAATGTTTTGGGTTGGGGGAGCTTCACGTTAAGCAGCCACAATAAATTTTTATTTTTAACATTAGTTGGCCTGGCAGAGTATCATACGGATGAAATTGCCGCAGAGCAGGAACCAGGAAGTGACTGTGCATTGTGACATAAGGACATTACTTTACATGAAAAGCAGTTAATCCCTTCACAAGCGTTGCCTTATGGGAGATGAATTCCCAGTTCTTCCTTGTGGTCACACACATTATCACTTTGTTTTTGCAGTGACTGGATGGCAGGACCAAATGATGGCAGTGAGGGACATTATTCTTCCTGTGTACTTCCTTGTGTTTTTTTTAATGTGATCGGTGTAATATTGAATCCTACTGTTTTGCATGTGATGTAAGCACTAGTCCATCAAACAAGCAGTCATAACCCCCTGTAATCATTTCATTGATTCAGACATGGTTAAAATATTGAATGAACTATGCCCATTGTTATCTAGTATGGGTATTTCTCTTTGTTAAAGAATAGTAAATCAGAGATGGAATCTGGTCGCTTGCAAGCACAGAGGAAGCATCCGCTCTGGCTTTCCAGTGCACATACACTAATGCATTCAGTTGTATAGAACACAAAGACAGCCAAACAACAGCTTGAATTTGAAAAACACCCAAATTGTATTGATACATACATTGTGGGGTAATTTTGTAATGCTGCCACTAACAATAACTTTAAGGTAAGCAGAAATACTGTGACTTGCAATGATTTAGTCAATGAATGATTTGTTGTGAATGAGATGAAGTTTCCTATTGAGAACTTTGCAAATTTTAAATGCCTCTCTCTGCTCTGCTGCGTCATTTGCATCACTGAAAAGTGGAATTGAAAACTGATAGGATGGAGGTGCTGTGTTTTTCAAACAAAGGCAAACAGAAGGACTGCTGAATATGTTCCCAATGAGCATGAAACACAAGTCGCATGTATATACAAAAATAAAAGTAAATAATCTTTATAGCACAAAAGATGACAGTATTACAAGACAGTTTACTGGACAAAAACATTAGTACTAACACTTTGTTAGTACTTTTAATAACTGCAGTAGTGAGATCAGGCAAATGATTTGTCCACACTGGAACATCATTAACCACATTGAGGGGTGTGAGTCCCCACTGCTGTTTGCCTATAAAAGAGGTAAAAATTTGGGTGACCACATTGTTCGAGCACGACTCCCGGTGTCATCACAGAGTACATTGGACACCGTAGGCTGTATAGGGAATTTTCCTTGTTCACAGTGTGTGAACTGCTCTTATAGCCTTAGGACTGCCACCTTTTGGGTCATAGAGGTAAACAGTTTTATATTAGGGACTTCATTGATTGTAACACTGCTGGGGTGATTTATGCCATTCAGTGCCCTTGTAACAAGCTATATATAGGGAAGACTCTGAGGCCTCTTAGAATTCGTATCACTGAGCATCGGAGCAGACTTAAGAACCATACGCAATCTGCTCCCCTGGTACACCATTATCATTTGGTCCATAAGGATATTAATTCTTTTTCTTTCTGGGGGATTGAGAAACAAACCCCACCCTTCAATACAAAACTTCTGTCCACCAGGGAAAGCTTTTGGATCCTCACCTTGGATGCCATTGAGTCTCGTGGACTCAATGAATTACTTGACACCATAATTGCTTAACTTGGCACTCAGTGTCAGGATAGGGTGTAATTAGCATTGGCTCAGATGTGGAATGATTCCATTGACCCATGACAGACACTCCCTTTCTCTCCCTATATATGTGTTCTAGCTGAGAGGGAGAGGTTGTGCTCTGCTGCGGGCTTTTCTGGGACCTTCTAACTCAAGGCAAAGGTTGGTTTTTTCCCCTTATAATGTAGTTAAACCTAGGGCGGCCTGGGATGCTTGGTGGTTTACACATTTATGATCAGCCCCTTTTGATTTTTTCCCCTTCATTTTAGCCTTATGTTGTATTATATTGAGGAAAAGAACAGCCTAAACCAGCCATTTCCCTGGTAGGCCCCACACTAACTGGTGAGTTTGGCTACATTGTATTAAGGGTCAGTATAACCTCTTTACACGGGGTATGGTTTATATGTGATCTCCCTTTTACTAATTGTTCCCAGGTGTGCATTCCTGCAGTTGTAATTGTAGTAATGAAATCTGGCCCTTTTTCCTTTTTTGTGGGTAATGCTGTAACAGCATGTGTTACCTCTAAATTTTATAGGGGCTTGCTATTTTGGAGCTTATTTGGGTATATTAGGATACAGGCTATATTTTAGCTATTTGTGGTCTTTTCTCACCCATTCTGCCTTGTTTCCAGTTTGAGGGGCTTTTTCCTACGGATATGGATTAGTCAACAAAACGGGGACCCGACCTTTGCCTTCAGTAAGTACCATCAGGTTTATGGTATTTTGCATTTTCCTTGTCCCTTGTTCATTTATCTAATATTTAAATATACAATTGTAACTTATGCTTGTATACTGCTTCATTATAACAGGACATCAGCAACCTTAGAGCAGGAGCTGTTTGACTGTTTATAGTACTCCTGAAGAAGTCACTGTGTGGTGACGAAACGTTGAGGATTTGTTACTCTGTGGCTTGCTCTGCTTTGGAGGATTTGTTACTTTGCTCTGTGCCTGAAATTGTTCTCTTCCTTGTACCCCTCTTGGGTCCTGTACCTGTTTTTGTCTGGTAAACTGTCTTGTAATACTGTCATCTTTTGTGCTATAAAGATTATTTACTTTTATTTTTGTATATACATGCAACTTGTGTTTCATGCTCACTGGGAACATATTCAGCAGTCTTCTGTTTGCCTTTGATTTATTCATTGATTGTACTACTTAGTGGACACCCCCTTTTGCTTTGATGGGTTTTTCAAACCGGCACCCTGCATTACCACTATATTGTGCATTACACAAACTGCTGCAATTACAAAAGGAGCACTCTCAGTTCTGACATCAAACCTTCCTAGAAGTCAGCGCCAAGGATTTTTTAATTGTCCAAAAGTTCATTCAACCACCGTTTTACCACTGCTTAGTTTAGTATTAAACCATTCCCAAGCAGGTGTGTGCTGCTTTTGGTAGACAACCATCATGTAAGGCCGAAGTGGATATGTAGGGTCACCAAGTATTGCTGGTTTTATTGGCTGTCCCTCAATGTCCCTCAGCACCTGGGACCAAAGACAGCCATTTTTAGCCTGGCACAAAGTGTGGATCAGCTGTATATGTATGCAACAATTATCATCATCATCATCAACCTTTATTTGTACCCTGCTCTCTCTCGCCTATGGCGACTCGAGGCGGCTACCTGCCCACCCTGTATTGATGTCAATAAAATGAATTTTTTGGTCCACAATAGCTTGCAGCACCACACTGCTTCATCCCTTGTATTAATAGAATTCATTCCAAGAGTCTAGAGGACACAGGATCTGCACATGTACCATCTATTCCACCATAGTAGTTCAGGAAACCGTCACACTCAAAAGTTGCCAAAATCTCCTCAGCATTAACAACCTGTATTACTTTCTCTAATAGTTCTTCCTTGAGAGCATGGCACACTTCCATCAGAATGATGGATTCTGTTTGTCCCCCTCCCCCCCCAATGCTAAAAGAGTGTTCTATAGATTGGAAGCTGTCTGGGGTGGCTAGCTTTCATAGAGCAATGACCAGGCATTTCTCCTCAGGGGCACATATATGCATAATGGTATTGTTTTTGTGTAGCAATGGAGCAATTATCTCCAGAAGCTCATAGAATGCTATTCTAGTAACCCTGAAATTAGCTTGCCACTCCATAAGAACATAAGAAGTGCTATACTGGGTCAGACCAATGGTCCATCTAGCCCAGCATCCTGTCTCTGACAGTGGCCAATCACGGTGGCTTGGGAGAAGCACCCAACAGGTCACAATGTGGGATCCATTCCCTGTTGTTTTCCCCCAGCTCCTGTCATGTTCCCTGATCCTGCCTGGCTAATAACTACTAAGGATGTGTCTTCCAGAAACTTGTCCAAACCTCTTTTAAACTCAGCTATAGTTCTGGCCCTTACCACAGTCTCTGGCAGTAGATCCCACAATCCAATTATACGCTGAGTGAAAAAACACTTAATTTGTTTTAAACTTGTCACCCATGAGTTTCATGGAGTGTCCCCTAGTTCTAGTACTAGCTGAGAGGGTAAATAACTGCTCCTTGTTTATTAGTTCCACACCACTCATGATTTTATAGACCTCTATCATATCTCCTCTCAGTCGTCTCTTCTCCAAACTGAAGAGCCCCAACCTACGAAGTCTCTCCTCATATGGGAGCCCTTCAATGCCCTTGATCATTTTTGTTGCCCTTCGCTGTACCTTTTCTAGTTCAGCTATATCTTTTTTGAGATGGGGCAACCAGAACTGCACACAATATTCAAGGTGCGGTTGCACCATTGATTTGTATAGATGCATTATGACATCCTCAGTTTTATTCTCTATGCCCTTCCAAATAATTCCTAACATTCTGTTTGCTTTTTGGACTGCTGCAGTGCACTGCGCTGTGGATTTCATTGTATTGTCCACAACCACCCCTAGATCCTTTTCCTGAGTGGTAACTCCTAGCTTAGTACCCATATCATTCCATTTAAGCACCACATTATCCCACCAATCTTGGGACTTGTCCCTGAACCACAATGTACGCTGAGTGGGCTTCATTAAAGCAATACCTTCAATCCACAATTCATAGCCATCCAGCAACATTGGATGAAAACAGACATGACGCTAACCACCCTTTAACCACCCTTGGTTGTTATTTATGCATGTTGCAGGGCTGTATTGGTGCCCTATGCAGCCCTGAAACATGCATAAATGACCACCACAGGTGGTTAAAGGGTGGTTAGCATCATGTCTGTTTTCACCCATTGTAACAGCCTCATGCATCTGACCTATTCTTCTAGCCAGGGGAGCATAGGGCATGTATCAGGGAATAATAATTTATGCAGCCCTGAGCCACCCTACGATCAATGTACCTCCAAGTTGCCAGTTCCCATGTCATGAGGTTGGAAAAAAAGGGATTCCACCACCAACCACTTCTCCAAGAACTCCATGGAAAACATATCAGAAATGGACTGTCAACCTGGCAGGAGAAAGGACTTCAGCAGTCCAGCTCAAAAGGCCATAAAAGAACCCTGCAGCACTGTGGACAAAACATTGTGGTTGAACAGAGGGAATGTGAGAAAGAATGCACAACAACAGTTCAATTTTAGTGCCACAAAAGAGCAAAAAAGAAAAAAGAAAGAAAAGACAATGGGGAAAGTGTGATTGGAGAATCATGCTGTCAATTAAGAAGGTAAAGAACATTATGCAACTCACTTCTGGCGATGATGGGCAGTTACTGTGCTTATGCAACATGTGTCAGGCAGAAGTACAGTACTGCATGATGCGAAATGACCGGACGGCGAGATGCACGTGCATATTTCAATGAAAGGCTTATTGGGAATATTGGCAGGCATTGCGTCTAAGTACTGCAGCCTATTAAACACGGTGAAAGGTGAGTGGCTAATGGTGACAACACACATATAACTATCCCTTTCCATTGCATTTAAAGATGCCTAGTGGATGTTTTGCAGGCCTCTGGAAAAAAAGTTACCTACAGACTGGGGTTACTAAAGTGGGTTAATTCTGTGAAAGCCCCAAGAAAACAAGGCAGCCAAACATATCCTTTGATAACCTCCCTAGTAAGCATCCATGGGCTTTCTGAGTGGGGACTGTAGATAGTTGACTGTGGGTCTGAAATGCTTCTTCTCCTCCCCTCTACCCCCCACAATTAGTTTGTCTCCTTTATGTCTTACAACCAGCCTGACTGAATTCTGTTTACTTCTTAAAAGACTGACTGACAACGAGCCACAAGAAACCAAATACCATGCCACAGCTCAGAGGAATTCATCCCAAAGAAAGTACAGCGATCTGACCCAAGGGTCAACACCCGAAGCCAGGTAGTGTGGTGGGCTCTCTTCCCAGCTCTTCTGAAGCCATTCCCTACTGTAACAAGATGTATCTACTTAATTAGACCTAAGAGCCCAATTCTCAAAATCTCTCTGCCAGTGCAAATTTCAAACAAAATGGTTTCTAGTCGCTTGTTTTTAAAATAAACATTCTATAGCTGACAAATAAAAAGCTATCCCTTACACAGAGTAGGATTATACATTACAGGCATGAAAAAGTGTGTATAGGGTTGATATGTTTTATGTGACATATCGTGGGGGTGGGAATGCACTCAGATGCACTCAGGGGCAGATGCACTCAGAAATGTCTTTAAAAGTGGGACAAATTATATGGGCAGCCCTCAGGTGGATGGCTCAATGTAAGTTAACCTAGGAAAATGAGAACTGCCATAGTCAGTCAGACCAATGGTCCATGTAGTCCAGTGCACTGTTTCTGACAATGGCTATAGCACTGCATGTAGGAGAAGAGAGGTACAGAAAACAAGGTGTATGTCAGAAGGATCCATTTCCAGTCATTCACTCTTAGCTTCTGGCAGTCAGAGGTTAACATTATTATAGCACTGCTAATGTACCTGGCACCTAACAATTATTAATTAGAGATGGGTCCCTTCTCTAGGGTTGCCAGATAAGTGGCCTGGAAATATATACCTATGAAAAATACATGTTGTAGGGCTTGCACAGGTGCCTATGGTGCTGATGCAGTTCCTGCAACATGTTAAGTGGCCTGGAAAAATGTACCTATCTAGTAGGGATGAGACTATCGGCAAAATACCGGTTACCGGTTTTACTGGTATTGGTTTTATCGGTATCGGTGTATCAGTTTTTTAACATTACCGATCTTTTGAATTTTTAACATTCCAGCCATGTTTAAAATGGCCACAATGTTAAAGATCCGAAAAATCGGCAACGTTAAAAAAAGTTACATTGATACCGATAGTATCGTTTGTTTTTTATTAATCCGATATCACCAATTATCGGCAGTATCGTATTAATCCGATACCGATAGTCCCATCCCTACTATCTAGGAGAGACTAGGGAGGGGAGACAAAGGAGCAGAGAACACAGAGACGGACGAGATGCATTTACAAAATTGAGAAGGTGCAGGTACTTAGTTTCGTTGCCAGGGAGAAGGGAATCCTGAATGAGGAATCCTGATAGAGGAAGCATCAGTGATCAGTCTGTGGGGGTAAGGAAGCTCAGGAAAAGGGAAATTTTCAGAAGGGATTCGAAGGACCTTTTTTCCATGAGCTTATTCAGTTGGCTTGAACACCTAGCAAGAGACTATTGCTGCTGGGATGAAACGCATATGGCAAAAGTGTGGCTCTTTTTTATTTGCCGTTGTCGCTGGAGAGAATCTTCAGTAGGTCAACCTTTTCAGGTTTCTTTTGCTTCCCAGGAGAAAGTGTCATGAAAAGCTCCTGACACAAAGCCCCAAGAAGGCAGCAAACTGAAAAGAATAAACAAAAAAGAGAAGAAATTAAAGCCCCATGCTGTCAAAAGCCATCTTTTCATCTCCATATTTGCCCTCCTCTAAATCCACCCCCACCGAGCTATTTTTGTTAGGCTGGCCATTTATTATATTGTGCACTTTGAATGTCAGATTTACCAGGCCTTACTTTCCTCATGGAATATGAAAATCTCTCTTTCTTTTCTGCTTAGAATACAAGGAATTTTTATTATCTCCATGGTTCTCAGGGAGGTTACACTGATTGAAGAGTTCTGCTGCCCCCCCCCCTCCCCACCATGGCTACTAGTCTGACACTTTTTGACATTTCCAAACAACTCATACTCCTCCTGCCAACTCCCTACTGCTTTCTAAACCTTTTTAATCCTGTAGAATTCAAACTAATCTACTGAGGGAAAGAAAGCAAAACTGGCTTGGCAACGAAACTGGAAATGTTAGAGTGTTGGAAATGATAAATATACCTGCTACAGAGAAGGAGGGTTGAGAGAAGGGGAGAGACAAAGAGAAGAGAAATCCAAGCCCTGGCACATGCTATGTTTATCTATTGTATAGTTGCATTCAGAACCACTGTGCGACATCTGCATAGAGCAAGATGGCTTGGAAGAATGGAGGGCACTTACCAATGTGTAACATACGATGGTCCCATGGGGGACGTTTAGCGATTTAGACATGGGAACGGGAACACATGTAGCTGTTATTAATGACAGCTTTCAATTCAAGAATTTCCAAGTGTTTTTTTTAATTAATCACCTGTTACTTCATATGGACAGGGAGTGGGACATGTTTTTTGTCCAGATTAGAGAGATATCCAGATATGGGAGAATCATAAAACATGTTCAGAATAAAAGAGGATTCAGCTCATGGAGATTGTGTACCATGCTTGTATTTATTAATTATTTATTATTATTATTATTATTATTATTTTATTCTACTGTGCTTGATTCTTTGGATAGCAACATCCAAAGAATCTATAGAAGTTTAAAATGATATGATAGGGGATAAAAATGCATTGAGCAGGGGGTTGGACTAGATTACCTCTGAGGTATTTTGAACACTTTGGGCTCATTCACATGTGCAGCAATTATCTGGATTTTAAAAAAATAATGTTTTCTCTTGTTTTCTGTTAACAATGCCAGTTGCGTTCACATGCGTGCCGTACCGTTGTTTCCTACAGTGAAATAATGCATTCAGACCTTCTTGGAGCGCACGCTTACCCACCTGTTCAGTGCGGTTCAATTACAGGAAATTACAACATGGCTGGGCAGCAGGCTGCAGTCAGCTTCTCCCCCAATAAGTTCTTCTACCTCCCCTCCCTGGCTCCAGACCCCATCCCTCACTTGCCTCTGCCTCCTAGCAGTGCTCCAGCAGCAGCAGCAGCAGCAGTGAGGACACCGATCGATCAGGAGATACGTGATCACATGGGGAGGAGTTGTTTGTAAACAAACAGCATTATCCCCCATTCCGATCTGCTGCTGCATTCCATAGGGGCAGGAGTAAAACAGCACACTTGGAAGCAAAGTTGCCATCACATGCAGGAAATATTTCGCACCAGTTAATACTGAATACAATGTCACTTTCACACTGCTGAACAGCGTGGATTTATTTCAATCGGACAGCATAAAGGTAGGTTTAACTAACTATGAACTGCGGATTACTTAGGTGCGATATTGATGACAATATTTCAAATTAGGGACTTCAGACATTCAAGATACATTCAAATTTTGTAAAATTCAGACACAAATTGAACTTCTGAATGCCACCTAAGATTCTATTATTCAATATACTGATTTTCAGAGCATCTTGGAGAGAACTGACATCCCATCTCTATTTTCCCCACCAATGCTGCTTTTTAAATTACAGTAGACCATGCAGCCTCTGGTGCTTATCTATCCAAGGAGAAAGATTTGTGCCTGCCATTCAGTGTAGGTAAAACCCAAGCAGTTCAGTGCATGCACAAGAAACCGGAACAGGACTCTGATCTTCAAAGACCTGCACCAGCACAAGCCCCGTTTACTTCAGTAATGCTTAAGGATCAGAGCCTACTACAACCGTAGTCTGAATCAGTAAAAATTCAGGAGCATACATAAGTTATGTGTGCTTCTAGTCTAACCCATCAATTCACTGTTCCATAGGCTCCCCTCAGCTCACTCTGCATCCCCCCTATTGACCCCCTTCTTTTTCCCATCACGTCATTGCTTCCACCCACAGTTTGCATAAAGATGCAGTTACTCCCCTAGTCCAACTGGCACTGCTGCAGCTGTGTTCCAGGCACTGCTGTCTCTGGAATACCTGGCCAGCTATTCCACTGCCTACCCATGTCTGCTGTAATTTCCTGATACCCCCTCTCCCGCCCCCTGCTTGCGTCTCCAAAATTACTTCTCCCAGCCCTTGTTGTCTTGATTTCCAGAACAGGGCAGTGGTATTGACCTTTTAAGGCAAATCTAGCCCTAATTTAGGTGACAAAATGGGAGCTGGACTCTTGAAAATCTAGCTTGGTGCCAAGAGAGGATTGTGGCCCTGACAATAGGCAAACAGGATAATCATACAATTTCCTGGATTGCTGCAAATCTATTGCTACAATTCAAACATAAAAGAATTAAGCATCTTCCAAATTGTAACACAACCAAATTGAAGACTGTCCCTGGAATCACAGAGCAGGAGAAGATAAACAGCAATCCTGACTTAGCATCCAGGATCTACAGTTCTCTACCTAGAGGTTCATCATGCTAGGTCAAAGCAAATAGCAGTCTGAAGAGGCAGCTGGCCAAATAAACTTAGAAGATGCCAACAAATGCAAATGTATATTGGTAATTCATCGGGATAAATATTCTGGGTTGTACTTCAGTAGAATTTTCATGCAACCAGGGCTTTCTTCTGCAAAGTACAGATATTTCCTTCCCTGTATGATTCTGCTATAGAGCAAAACTGCCTAAAAAAATAAAATAAAATAGAAAAACATATAGGGAACATGGGAGGAATTGTAAGTTTCATGTCTTTCTCTTTAATAAAACCCTGACTTTCCATTATGCTTTTCTCTAAGAAAATCACTATTTTATTACAAGTTCTGAAAGCTCATATTGCAAGCTAGGTTAAAGCTTGTAATAAAACTGTTGCAGAAACAGATTCCTCCTCTATGGTTTGTGATAAACTGCCTCAACACCATTCACAGCAGAACTTGCTGCTGTTCAAGCACTTGTCTTAGGGTGTTTTCAGACAGACGAACTATCACGGGATTAGGAGGAAACTATCTCAGGATTGTTATCCAGTGATTACAAAGTGGTACCTGTTTACATGGATATTCCAGTGATAACTTTATCCTGAGACAGGATGTCAGCTCTTGCCATAAGACTTTGTGACGCTAAGCTTGGGATAGGTGACTATCCCAAGATAAGTTGTTTAGATGCACATAATCACGAGATAAACATCTGGATGTTACAAAACCTCAAAAATTGGGCTTTGTAAACACCGGATTTTTCTGTTATCCTATAACTGTAATCACTGCATGCAGCATTTAGATGGACAAACTATGTCGGGATTAACACTATAGCCCTGGAATAAGTGTCCATGTGAAAACGCCCTTAGTAGCCAGTCTCTTCAGCTTTCCAGTATATGAGCCACAAGCAGAGGTAAGTCTGGCTAGTCAATGACCTGTTCCATAAGCTGCTGTAGAATCCAGTCAAACAAGGGTTAGTCCTGGAGTACAAGGCATAATGAAGTGTGTTGGAATAGTTATTGTTGGCATACACAGGCATAGCGCTGAACAAAACATTTTCAGCAAAAGCTAAAACAGCATGAGTCTGACTGAATTTCATGCAGAAAAAGACCCTGAATAGAACTTGAAGGACTAAAGCCACCCAAAGCCTGCCTTCAGCTGGCCCCTGCTGCTGGTAGTTGCCCTGTTTTCCGGGAACTGTGACTGTGTTTTTCCTATTGGCAGCAATGGAGAAAACGAAGTGAACATAAGTCCCTGCCTATTTTCTGCTCCTAATACCTGGGCTAGATATAATGATACCACCCCTTAAATCTTCAGACTTTTGCATATCATCATTTCCAGGCTCTGCAGAAACCCAACAGTGGGAAATGTGTAGAGCCACTCGCTTGGGGAAGACCCTCTTTCACCAGGTTATATCCAGGGGCAACACTACAATATTTTTCACAGGGCCACATTAGAGATGGGTGTGGTGATGTCACAACCCTCTGAGGGAGATGTATCTCTATCAAAAAGGGGCAGGGCAAAGGGACTATCCTATCCCTTTTCTAGGCATGGTCCTTCCTGGAGGAAAGCTTCTTGGAAGGTGACAACCCTAGCTGCATATCCCATTAAAATCCCCTCTCCTTATGCTTCTGTTCCACCTCCCAGGGCCATAGGCACCATTGACTTCTTGTCCAGAAGGAGAACCATGTCTGTGTGACTAGGGCTTAAGCAGAAGCATTGTTTGCCATTTCACTGCTTACAGTCGACTTTTTGCATTCTTGCCACCAATCCAACGTCATGTTCCATCAAGTTTATGACAGTTTCCAACATTTTGCGGCAGTTTACAATATTTCCAACCATTTGCGGCTTTGCAACCTTTCCAACATTTTATTACAGTTTCTGGCTTTTGTGACAGTTTCCCCTTTGCTTTCCACCAGCCCACTTCAAGCCTGTGCCCCACTGCCCATGCTGGCGCCCCATGGCAGGACTTATGTTGTCCACTTCACTGCCCCCCGTGCTCACTCCCCAACCAGCCACAGTCCCCTACCATGCTCTTTCCCCACCCGCGCAGTTATTAACCGGTGACAGGAGGCAGTGGCAGTGGCATCAGACCCCAGCCAGAGGTCTCAGCATCAGGGTCAGAGGTGAGTAGTTGGGAGTCAGGACACAGAGGCCGCGTGCTGCACAATCACATGTGTGGGCTGGGGACTGGGCATAGGGGTCTTGAACCCTCCTCCTGTGGAATTCCAAGTAGACAGGAGCACCTCTGCCCCTGTTTTGTTGTAATTTGTGGAACTCTGTGGTAATTTTTTATAATTTGTGGAACTTTTGAAAACTTTGCAACACTTGTGACATATAAGCATTGGAATTGACTGGGGATACCGTGCTGGGAAAATGGCAATGGATGGGCAGTTTCCAAAACATTGTTTCAGACCTATGGGTGAACCACACACCAGGAGGCAGAGATATTGGGAGTGGAGCTTGGCAGGCACCTGCCAGGTGGTGGTGTTGGCACATAACCTGCTTGTGGGAGGGGAGACATACCTTGGTGAGGGTACCAGTAACCAGTGCAAGACCCAAAGGAAGCAGGAGGCCTGGAGATGGAGCTGCTGGAGCAGGGTTTAGTTTTGTTTTTTCTTGGGGGAAGGTAACTCAGCTATAGGTCTAATGAGGAATATTTGCAGGATCAGGGCCATCTTTCTCACCTCTCCCCCCACTTCTTTGTTACAAACCACCACATAGCACAGTTTATAATGCCAGCTATCTCCAGCAAGTTTATTCTTCACTCAATGTCCAAGTAAAGCACAAGGGTGCATTCACATGAGACTCTTCTCCCACTTCTTAAATTTCCTGCAGGAGATAAGAATTGTACCTTATGTTTTTTCACACATTGCTTCCTCCATGTTCAGTTTTGCCATAGGTGTTGCCCCTTCTTCTGCTAGTTGTGCAGCATCATTGTTATAAATAAACAAATAAATAATATAAATGAGCTTTAGTGTCTCTCTCCAAGACCAGAGAAGAGACTGAAAGTGGAAAGTGTCTTGGTCCCACCTTATAAGAAATGCACGAGATGGAGATAGTTAAACCTTGTGACTTGACACTTGTGGGTCATTTGCCGAGGCATCCTGTGAGCTAGTCTATTTACAAATTCACATGATTAAAAAAAAGCTGGGAGAAACAGGTTTTGGTTTTTTTCTTGTTGAGTTTGGGTTTTTTTGTGACAAAGTGCCCAAATTCAGAGCAACTTTTATGCTGGATTGGGGTCAGTGGGTGGAGAGCGCGAGGTGATGGAGGCCTTGTCTGGTCCATCTTTGTGGGGGGAGCTGATGCGGTGGATGTCTTGGGGTCTGTGAGAGCCACCTGTTGTGAACTTGATCCATGCCCATCCTAGTTGGTGAAAGCCTCCAGGGAGACGTTGGGGACAGTGCTGGCGAGGGTGGTTAATGCATCCTTGCAGCAGGGGAGGTTGTCACCCAGCCTCAAGGAGGCTGTTCTGCACCCCCTGCTGAAGAAACCATCTCTGGACGTGGACGTGCTCGCCAGCTACCGACCTGTCTCGAACCTTCCCTTTTTAGGGAAGGTTATTGAACAGGCGGTGGCGATCCAGCTCCAGGCGCATCTAGATGGCATCGGTTTCCTGGACCCATTTCAATCTGGGTTCCACCCCGGCTATGGCAACGAGACGGCATTGGTGGCCTTGGTCGGGAGATGGATGCAGTATGTTCAACATTTCTCATCCTGCTAGATCTTTCGGCCGCTTTTGTCACCGTGGACCATGGGCTGCTGTTGAGATGGTTGTTTGTCCTTGGGGGTCTGGACTGGACTGTTCTTGAATGGTTCTGGTCATTCCTCTCTGGGCGAATCCAACAGATGGTGTTGGGGGCTGAGACATCTTGCCCCCTTGTTTTATCTTGTGGCGTTCCACGGGGTTCCATTCTGTCTCCATTGTTATTCAATGTATATATGCAGCCCTTGGGGGAGGTTGTGAGAGGGTTCGGGGTGCGGTGTCACCAATATGCTGACGATACTCAGCTGTACCTCTCTTTTTCAACTGACCCAGGCCCTGCTGTCTCATTGCTATCCCAGTGTTTGGAGGCCATGGTGGAATGGATGTGGCAGAGGATACCGAAGCTCAAACCCGATAAGATGGAGGTGATGTTGGTGGAGAGAGCGAGGGAGGTGTCGGCCCCTCTGATTGTAGGGGTTCGCCCTCCTATGGTTCAGCAGGTTCGGAGTCTGGGGGTGGTATTGGATGCAGATCTCCACCTGGATCAGCAGGTGGAGGTAGTTGCGAGGGCTGCCTTTCGCCAGCTGTATCTGGTGCGGAGGCTGTGCCCGTACGTCTCCAGCCCGGACCTGGTCTCCCTCATCCATGTCTTCATCACCTCAAGGCTGGACTACTGCAATGCGCTCTATGTGGGGCTGCCCTTGTTCCTGGTTTGGAGGATGCAGGTAGTGCAGAATGCGGCAGCCTGGCTCCTTTTGGGGATGGGCCGTCGGGAGCACATAACACCAGTGCTCTGGACTCTGCACTGGTTGCCAATAGCGTGGTGAGTCCGATTCAAGGTTTTAGTATTGATCTATAAGGCCCTTCACAGTCTGGGCCCCTCGTACCTCAGGGACCGCCTCGCCCTCCTTCCCCCAGAGCGGCTCCTTTGGTCTGCTAGGGGTGCCTTCTTGGAGGTTCCCGGTGTTAAATGGGGGGCCACAATGGAGAGGGCATACTCGGTAGCCACGCCGTGCCTCTGGAACTCCCTCCTGGAGGAAGCTCGCCTGGCCCCCAAGCCCTTTAACATTCCGGTGAAATTGTAAAACCTGGCTGTTAGCCCAGGCCTTTGGGGAGGGGGGAGGGGTTTTATTGTGTTTTAATGTGTTTTATAGATGGATTTTTTATAGTGGTATTTTGTAGGAGTGGGACATGAGGGCAAATACCGGGTACCAGTTTTACCAGTTCCTGGATTTTAAAAAACCGGCTTACCGAATTAATACTGGTTTACCGGTACCGGATCTTTTCCATTGATTTCAATGGGGAACTGTCCCCATTGAAATCAATGGAAAAAATAAAAAAATAAAAACCTCCCCCCACCCAGACTGTGCGGGTGGAAGGGGGGACACCCCACACACACACCCTGCCCAGCCTGGATTTAAACAACAACAAAAAATTCCCCTAAGTCCCCTAGTGTGGGCTCCGGGCTGCCTGGAAGTTCCCCAGGAGGCCTAGTAGCCTGCTGAAACTGGCAGCCACAGTCAGCACTGAAGCCACCGGAGCGCCGCCGCCACCGCCCGGAGCTCAAGGTAGGCAATGGTATTGGGGAGGTAGGGTGATCCCTGGGGTGGGGGGGTGTTAAACCACCCCCCACCCCAGTGATCAGTACAGTACCAGTACACTTACCTGCTGCTGCAGTGCTGGTGCGGGCTCTGGGTCGCCGGCGGCGTCCCGGAGCCCGCACTAGGGCACTTAGGGGAAATTTTTGTTGTTGTTTAAATCCAGGCTGGGCAGGGTGGGTGGGGGGTGTCCCCCCCTCCACCCATGCAGCCTGGACTTGGGGAGGGAAAGTGTTTGTGTTTTTTGGTGGGGTTTTTTTACATTGCGGCCATTCATTTGAATGGCCGCAATGTAAAAAATCCAGTATGAGGGGAATCCGGTAATTTACCGGGATTACCGGGTTTAATCTGATACTGCTGGTACACCCAATACCGGGCAGTATCGGATACTGGTAGATCCGGTAGTCCCACGCCTAGTATTTTGTTCTTGATTGTAAGCCGCCCCGAGCTGTTTTAGGAGGGGCGGGGTAAAAATGCAATCAATAAATAAACAAATAAATAAATAATATAAATGAGCTTTAACTGTACTCCGACTTAACAATTCCTACCCAATTAGCCATTTCTCTTGTGGGCTGGGGAAACCTGCAACCTTTCCAGCTGTGTCTGCTCCTTCTGTTTTGTTGTTCCTTCACACATCCCAAGTTGTTGCCTCTGATTATAAGAAGCCCAGCTGTGGCTGCGAGCTAACTGTTCCTATTAGTGGGCAGGTGCTGCCATTAATGGCCGGTTGCTGACCATGCAATAAGCCAAGTCCTAGAACATCTTATCATCTGACCCAGTAGTATACCAAACCTACTGCTGCATCATTCCTCCAGCAACACTGCATGCCATCACCTTGTGTGATGCACACCTTGAAGGTGATGGTGTGCAATACTTTCCAAGCCTGCCCCTACCATCATTATATACCTGTCAGGGTCTGCCCCTGGGCCCCGCAGCACCAACCACTCCTTCCACAGAGGGCCCCCGAGCAGCCGGGCTGACACCGGACGCTGCAACTCGGCCACCACCACCAGCAGGGACCTGGACTCGGCGGTTGCCAAGCAACCATGACAACAAGAGATGCACTCCTGATGCCGTGCAAAACACGGGGGCAGGGCCACTGGCACTTCGCCACTCAGCGCGGCTTCAAGCACGCAGCAGGGGCATGGAATCCCCTTCAAATGCCAGCACTGTGAAGCACACAGCGCCGGTGATCTATTTAAACTGGGCCCCCTTGCACTGAGAAAGAGAGATGATTTGAAGCTTGGAGTTTGGCGACTTATTCCTTTTCCCCCTCGTTTTTATCTGGATAACTATGCTTTCTGCTTTGGTGGACTGAGTGAAAGTGTGAGTGTTTCCCATCTAGCCCCCTCTTCCCTGATTCTGTGAGCATGGGTTATACATTGTTTTGGGAGGAGGGTGAGTCAGACCTTCCCCTTCCTAGGAACTCCTGCCCCCTCCTGTCTCTGTAAGAGTGAGCCCTTTCCCTCCCATGTGAGCCTGGGACCCTTCCCTGTTGTTCCCCCACTTAGTACACCAGCCTCCCTTCCCTGTGGGGTTATTGGGGTATGTGTGCGGTGGGTGGTGGGAGAAGAGGAGTGCTCCAGTACAGGTGAACCGGTGCCCTATGATGATATAGGCCTAATTCCTTGAGAATTTTAAGGGCCAAATTATTATCCTGACAGGCATCTTCCAACTCTTGAGTAATTCCAGGCAGCTGTGCTGGGCCCCTCACTCCCAGAGAGGTGCGCCTGCGGGTTTGGAGGTGCCTGGGCCCGGTATTTGGGTGTCTCATCACTAGTTACCCCTTCCCCCATGACAGTATCAGCGGCCTAATAGCCTCCTCTTCAGAGGAGGAACCTTTTTCAGGCCATGGATGTAGCCAACAAGCTAGCGGAGCTAATATGTGCTGTTCAGTCCCTAGCTATGGATATGCAGGACGTGAAAGCCAAGCAGGCAGAGCTAGAAATGGCAGTTAAGGCAGCCCCCACAGCAGTCGCCCCGGTAGTCGTGGCGGCACCTCCTGTGCGGCGATTGCCTAACCCAGAGCCCCAGACAGCAGGGGCTTCCCCCTCCCCGAGAGTTGAAGGGCCCCAGGATTGAAACATTTCTGGGGGACCGAAGACCCTTCCAGGGGTTTGTGGCTGTATGTGACCTGACTTTCATGATCCAGCCCACTACTTACCATACTGATGACTTGAAGGTCTCCTTTGTCATTGACAATTAGGGGGCATCGCCTTAGACTGGGTACTTCATTATTAAAGAACAAAAGTCCATTGTTGACCAATTATGCCAATTTTCTAGAAGAATTTGACACCCTCTTTGATCACCCCCACCAGGCTCAAGACGCTCAGATGCAGATTATGTCACTAAAACAAGGGAAGGGTGGAGTACTGGAGTACGTCACCCACTTCCAGCAGCTGTCTCTTGAGCTTCACTGGCTTGAAGACGTGCTCAAAGTCCTGTTTCGGCGGGGCCTTAATGAAGACCTGAAGGACCAGCTACCCTTCACAACCTTACCGGAGACTTGGGGGAAGCTGGCGACCTTAACCTTGCAAATTGAGGCACGATTGGCAGAATGATGCCAGGAATGGTGACAGGGGACCCGCACTTTGTACCTCGCCTCCCATTCGTAGTGAATTCTGGTGGAGACACCCCCAAGGCGGGAGAGGTAGAGCCAATGCAACTAGGGGCGGCTCGCGGGACCCTCACTCAGGAAGAAAGGGAAAGGAGACAGAGATCCTGTGCATGTTTTTACTATGGTGACCCGACTCACTTCATCCAGGCCTGTCCTGCCCTGGCCACATCACATCAGCCGTCAGGAAACCCCTCCGGCCGAGGTGGGCAGGGGTCACCCCCATCATAAATTCCAATTCCCTGGCATCCTAGGTGATGGAAAACCTCAGGGTCCCCTTGACCATAGCGACCTCCTCCCACTGCTCCTTTGTCACATGGGTCTTGATTGATTCAGGAGCCTCCAGCAACTTTATGGACCAAGTCCTGGTGACCACGTATGGGTTCCCTGTGGAAACCAAGCCCTTGCCAGAACCTGTACATACTATTGATGGCTCTCCCTTGATTTCGGGGCCAATCACCTCTCAGACTTGCCCCCTGCAATGCACCATAGGGAACCATCAAGAAATCTTGGCCTTTGACATTGGGTGCACCCCCTTGTTTCCTGTAGTCTTGGGATTTCCCTGGCTGTAACAGCACAACCCTCGCATTGGGTGGGCCAGGAAGCAAGCGCACCTGGATTCCGAGTATTGTCAGCACCAGTGTTTACAGATCCCTCCAACATGGCGACTAACGGCCACTCTTCCAGTCACTACGTGCACAGAGCTCACTAGCCTCCCCGGAGAATATCGGGCCTATCAGGATGTGTTCAGCAAACAAGCAGCTTCGACTCTGCCACCGCACCGACCATATGACTGTCCTATCGATCTCCAACCAGAAGCTGAACCCCCATTTACCCTACAATGACTCTGTTGCTAAATCCTGTCGCTTCTCCCTCCATAACATTGCTAAGATTCGCCCTTTTCTCTCTGTCTCGTCTGCCAAAACTCTTGTTCATGCTCTGGTCATCTCTCGCCTCGATTACTGTAACCTCCTTCTCACTGGCCTTCCCCGGTCTCACCTTTCTCCCCTCATCTCTGTCCAAAACTCTGCTGCCAGG
>QEPC01005090.1:15395-42710 GCA_003113815.1 Sphenodon punctatus | reverse complement strand
GGCGGGGCCTCCACCTGATCACAAGGGCTCCCACCTGGGGTGACCAGGAAGGGTATAAAGAGGCCGACAGGGCATCAGTTCCCCACCGGTAATCGCTGAGAGAAGCTGGCCCCTGTTCTTCCTTGTGAAAGCTAAGTCTTTGAGTAGTTATTGAGTGGTGGTGATTGTTGATTGTCTTCCTGTACCTTGCCTTGCTAACCCCTGTTCCCCTTGTGTAAGTTCTGTGTGATTGAGTCTCCTGCACTCCCTTCCCCGTAGCCCCTGACTGGTCCGTGGTTCCTGTGATCCCTGCCTGTGTTCCTCTCCCTTTTGATCCTTCCTTCAGGATGTGTGTACTTCCCCCCTTTACCTTGAACCTTTCCCTTCTCCCTTCCCTTTCCCTTCCCACATCCCGGCTGCTCTCCCTTTGCCCCTCTCACTTGGCCCCTTCCCCGCGTCTCACGCTGGTTTCCAGGGTTGTGTGTCGTGGCGAGTATTTGGCCCCCTCCTATTGCTATCTTTCCCTGTGGCACATTCTCTCCTCCCCGATGATGATACGGGTTGCCTTCTAAACACGGAGGAAAGCCCACCCTACACCCTGAGGGGATTACTGGCACCCCAGCATGCTAGCGGAGAGACGGCCCTGTGGTTCGCCCCCTTTCCTGGTTTAAGGAAACTCCCTCTTGCCCTGTGCTTTCTTTCCCTCTTCCCCCCCCCCTCCTAACAGTGTTGTACATCCTTGCTCTTCCATATGTCTGCCAGTGCTAGTGTTTCCATGGGCTGCCACTTCCTCAGTAAGAGATTTCCCAGGTGATCCAAGCACTCACATGAAGCATCTATTTGAGTGTATTTACCTGGTCTTGGCCTAACAGAATAAAGCAACTTTTATGACCAGCAAGGCCTCACAGGGATGCTTGAAGTTGCCCCATTATTTTTATGGTTTGATGTGTGCATGACATCGCAAGGTCGCATATCAGCCAAAGGCTGTTTGCGTGGTATCTGATCAAAGGAGCATGACAAAAAAAACACCCACATCACTTGGCCATTCATCGGAATATATTGATTGACACACCATTCCAACCATGCCATCTAACCACTATGCCTGAAGCAAACAATCATGGTGACTGCCATTTCTATTAGAAGTAGGATGGTTGCCAAGATTCATTCAACGTGGAAACTTCACACTATTTCGCCATTTTAAAATTATTTTTCTGAAGTTGAACGGGGCTGCTATGGGCTAGCCCCAAACCCTGTGTGTGCCACACATGCACCCCCAGGGGCTATTGAGATGAAAATGTGCTGGCTAAGCACAGGAGAAGTGCTGTAAATTGTTATAAAAGTGTTATAAAACTGTCCTAAAATTCCCATAAAGTGATGAAAATTTTGTCACAGAAAGTGACAAAAATTATGAAAAAAAATGGTAGAAGCACGGAATCACTGGAAATTGACAATGTACCAATGGACATTCACAAGCATGCCTGAAATGTCAGTATTTCCTTTCAGAACAGGAACACTTGCTCTTGTCTCAGCCCTACTACTCACCAGCTTCTTCAGGCCGCTGAAGAGATAGCGCAGAATCCATTGCACATGCCAGATCATGCAGCCAGAGCACTATTTCAAAGCTGTTTGGCCTGCAGCAAACTCATCAAACACTGGGGACATCACCACCGTGATCTGGTCATGTTTACAGGGCAACACATTGTAGGAATGGCTCAGTGGGAACAGCTCAATCAACTCCAAAGTACATGACAGAGGCTATGGCAGGTGAGGGCAACACTTGCAGAAACAAAGGGACTGTGCACAACCTTGCAACGTGCACCAAACAGCAGAAACGCCACCAGTGCTGGTGCCATGACATTTTACAGGTAGTACTGCCAACAGGTTTCCTTTTGTGGATGTAGTCCAAAAGTTACAACTGGTGTGAGCTATTAACTCCTACCGGGTAGACAACAAATTGGTCAAGAATTTCAAGTTGACCTAACATGTTCTCTTTGACTTGTCAGAGATCCTCATGCTTAGAGAGGAACACCACCAAAATGTGGAGGTGCATTCTGGTGGAGAAGATTGTTGCTATCGTGGTCTGGGAGTTGGTAGCATCAGGCAGCCACTGCTCAATGGGTCAGCAGTTTGGCATTGAGACCAGCACAATGAGCTCCATTGTAGTGGACATCTCCAGTGCCTTCATGGATCTCCTGCTGGACCAGGCCATGCAGCTGGTGGATGGAAAAGAGGTGATGGCAGGCTTTGAACTGGGGCCCTAGATGGCAGCCATATTGCAATCATCCCCCTCTCCTCCAGTGAAGTCAACTACCTGCACTACAAGGGGTTCTTCTTGATGGTGCTGCTGCAGTCAGTCATGGACCACCAGGCCTGTTTCACTAATGTTCTAGGAGTCATCAGGTAGCAAATTCCTGTTGTTTTATTTTGATTTTTCTGCTACCATATATCTATGTGTTTGTATACGTCTAGGAGTCATCAGGACGGAACCATGATGCCTGCATTTTCAAACAGTCACCCTTTTGGAGGCACATGTATACCATGGACTTTGGACTGATGCAGTGGTGAGCCAAGGAGTTCAGATGCACTGTATTGTGCGTGGTGACCCTGAATACCCTCTGAAGCCATAGTCAAGGCCCTGAGTAAAATGAATTACTGCAAATCACAGGTTTTGCACAGAATCAGGGCCACAGGGAAATTCTCTGTGAAATTTTCCTTGCCCTGTGACATCACAGCACATAAACCTCTGATTGGCTTGTGTGAGGGGATTTCACCCAGTCATTGCATGCAAGCCTCTGATTGATTTGTGCACACTACACAGTGATCAACAGGTGACATCACCACACATGAACCAACTGGAGGCTCACCTGCTGTATGTCAGTCGGCAACCCCCTCCTCAGAAACTCTGAGCCAGCTGGGGGGACAAGGGAGGAGGGAATCCCCAGTGGGGAGGAGGAGGATGGAGGGACTCACCCGGCCCACCAGGCAGAAGAACCCCAGTGCAGCTGCTGTACTGGGATCTCCCTGCTGCCAGATTGTGAGGTGAGCTGGCCTTAGGTAAGGGTCAACCGGCCAGCTCGCCTTCCCCCCCAGCAGAATCTGTCCTACAGGCCTGTAGACTCCTGTGGAATTTTTAAAAAATTTCCACGGGAGAATAGGGTCCCTGGCCATAGCTAATGAAGACCTACCCTGTGGCAAGGACCCTGCATCAGCATGTTTGTAATGAACAGCACTGTGATTCCTACTGCATTGTAGAATAGGCGTTTTGATTGTTCATGCAGCACTGGCAGGCTGTGGCCTCGAGAATAGATTTCCAACTGGAAATAGCATCTCCTCAGTGTCTTGAACAACATCTGGGAGACCAAAGGAGAAGCCATTCCCTACTCCTCTCCCCATGCCCATGACCTAGTGACTCTGTTCTTTGATTACCCAAACCGGGTAGAGCAGTGCATACTTCATGAGATTAGGGATGTTCGGTGCCACAACATCAGCAGGTGTGAACAGGCCAACCTTTGTGATTAATTTTTAACAATTACAACTTGTGGGAAATGGCTACCTTTTCTTTGAAGTCACTAGCTGCCTAGTCCTCTTCAATCACCAGTAATTCCCCCTCCCCCATTGGTTGTTGGTTTCTTGAACTCATTGTGTTGTGAGCTTCAGCACAGCAACCTGACTGATGCACTCCTGGTGCCCCATCATACAGCTCTTTGCTGTCATCAGGGTGGACATCCGACACCTTAACTGGGAGCCAGGACAGCAGGGGCAGGAAGCATGTTCCTTCCTTCCTCGCAAACCTCTGTGGCACCCATTGCTGAGACCCTCAGCTTCCCTGGCTTGAAGCACACCTAGCAGGTCCTGTTGGTACTTTACCTATTGGAAAAAGCAAGAAGCAACAATAAACACACTGCTGGCAAGCAAACCATCTGCCACTTCCTCAGGTTAACTTCCCCTCTCCCGCCACACTCCACAACATACAGGAACACCCCTGTAGCCACCATTACTGCCAGCACACACAGCCCTCCCTCCTCAAATTGTGTCTCCAAACCCTCCTGGTGCAAACAACAAAGAGGCACTGTAACAGGGCAGGCTCAGCCCAGGGTGAGTCTGTGCAGGACCAGACCCCTCAAAAGCCAGCCCCCCTTGGGAATTAGCTCAGTTCACTAGTTCAGGACACATGCTGGTCCACAGGCTTCAGCCTTTCATAGCTCATACAAGTCTCACATCAGTAATACAAGTATCTCAGAATTAGTACAGTCTTGCTAACATCGGGAACCAGCCCTCCAGCCACCCCAGCATTATCTGGCCCCAGTCTAGCCAGGCTACAATCCTCTGACTGGTAATTCACAGTTACAGGATTTGCAGGTTACTTCAGGACCCTGGACAGTATCCCTCAGTAGTCTAGTCTCTATCACTCCAGTTACAGTGCCCTTGCTTATTCAAAGCACTCTAGTTGTGGCTCTCCTTGATTATCCCTCTGAGTCTTAATAGCCTCACCTTCAGGACCATGGTCAAGAGCCATGCTGAGAGAGCTCTCAGGCAGAGACGCATCTCTGGCCACAACCAGACACAGATTGATCTCGCTTTAGCAGGCTGCCTCTTCTTATATCCCAGAGTGGGCGTGGCTAGCTCTCTAGTTCCTCCAGCCTTAAAAGGGACAGTGTCTGCCACTTCACTCACAGTCAGCTAGGGTTTTCCAACTCTTACTGGGCTGGCTCTGCCAACCCATATCATCCAGTCACCACCCAGTCTACCCAGTCCTCAGGCTGTTCCTCTATGTCCTTAAAGAGGTAGCAGCCCCACCAGGCTGCTCCCTGCTACAGGCACTTACTGTGTTCATCAGCTTAATCAGCCTCAATGATGGAGGTATCAGATCCTTGGTGTCTGTAACCAGTACATCTGGTTCCTGGCTGAAGAGCATCTAGCTCTTTAATTGCAGGAGGTACATTGTCAGTGTTATGGCCCTCTCCTTGGTCACTACTGGCTGCAGGTACTCGGCATCAGGATCTGCTATAGCGAGTGAGATGGATCCAACGGCAGGGACGTTGGGGGTGGGGTTGTTCTCCAGGTCCTAGACTGCATGCAACCATTTATCCTGTTTTTGGGACCACTGAAATGGAAGGAAGGCATGCCATTTCAGCCACCCACATAGGGCCATGGGTGAAGACTGTCCCACACAGTTTTGATGCAACAATGACCCCATCGGTACAAATGAAGTGGTCCAGCAAGTCAAAGTACTGGAAGGTTTGTCTCCTGCACCCCAAAGTAAAGTTCTGGTCTAGGATTACTTTGTATCCATGGTGCAGATCTTTGGCTTGCTGCTGGCACTGCTCCATATCACTGATAGCTGAGGATCTGCATCTTGGATGCAAAAGCCTTAAAGACCAATTCGTTCTTATACAGTTTAATGAGGTTAGCCTGTCACTTCTCATTGCCCCAGAGATGGATAAAGGCCTTGGTTTAATCAACTCCTCAAGGCATGCCATGCTGCCAAGTTGAGTCAAGATATTTGCACTGGGATGAGGTGCTGCTGATAGTGGTTCTCCTGGTTGCCTGGCTGTCACTCTGAGCCATGACAGCAGTGAGGAAACAGCAAGTAATGGAGCACAATCCCTAACCATGCAGAGCATGGAAAACATATGTTTTGAAAATGACTTTGCTTTTAAGGTGGATGTTACATATGCAGCTACACCACAGTGAAGCACAGGAAGTAGACGCTCCACTGAATGTCCTTTGTGTCTCTATGCCCCTGGAGGCCTAGCCACCTGCACACACAAGCATCAACTAATAAACAACACACCAAGTTGTGTGCATAATGTAGACAGGATTGATTAGCCCAGATTAGCCCACATGACATTCCCTGCATCCCCAGACCCAGCATCATGCATGGAGGCCCATCAGTGAACACGTTTATGAACATTGACCAGTGACGCGACCTAACCAACAAACAGGCCAACACCCACTTGTGGGTGGCTATCATTCTGCTTTTTAGCACCCATAATCCTCAATAGAGAGGGTCATTCTTCCTAAGCATGTTTCTATTCCTACCAAGTGGTTTTTGCAATTAGAATCAAAAACCCAAATCCTTATTTACGCAATTAATCACTTGATCCATTTTGTCTAGCGTACTGAACATTTGATCCTTGCTCATCCTTCACTTATGGTATAGCAGCTAAATAAATGACAAAACCTTGACATTATGTGGTTATTTTTCACTTGCTGAGTCAGAAAACAAAATACGATCCAACATCTGCATTTATTTTTGTTCTATGAAGCTTTCTTCTCCCCTTAGGCTTTGGTGCCTGCAAACGCCTGCTAACCATGATAATTACACAGCACTCGGCACAGCAAATATAATAACATTGTAATTGTCCAAGGGTTTGAACAATTTGGGCTGATTTTGTATAGTATATAATTTACAGTAAAGATTCAGAATGTTTCTTTCGTTGTCTTGAAAATGGCTTTCATCCTTTTGCTGTGGAGCATTATGCATGGAGACAAGCATTCAGAATCAAATTTGCTCCAGATGAAGGACATCATCTGCTAAAATAGCATAATTTATTATATTGACATTTCCATAATTTTATCCGATTCTGATTTGGTTTGTGACAGTCAAGGCAATATAACATAACGGCGGCTCGGTGCAGTCAACCAACCAAAGTCAAAATATACAAACTTCTGGAAGATTGCTTCAAATGTAACAAAATCAGTGAGAGAATTGGGGCAAAGGGGCAGAATAAATATTAATTTACCCTGCAAATTTATAAAGCCTCAAAATCATATACATAGGAAAAAGCTTTTCAGTACCTGGTGTAGAATGTAACTAGAGTGAAATACCATTTTAGCATGACACTCAAGGCAAGCAAGTGCAAGGAGATGGACTGGCCTACTGCCAAGAAGGGGCTAAAATGTATTGTGCTTGGACAGAGGTGGGGAACCTCCCATGGACAACTTTGAAAACTAGTACAAGTTCTGAGAGCCACACAGAAGTTGGGGATGAAGTATTTAAGGGGTGTGCTCAGGAAGGGGAGGGTCCAGATCATGGATTTGTGGCATGGATTTGTCCCCTATCCTTGTGTGCATGCTCTCATCTCTGCTCCCTTACCCTGAGCTCAGACTTTCAGTGCTTGAAGGTAGGAACTGAATCCAGAGGCCAAATCCAGGAACTAGAAAGGGGCCAAATAAAAACTCACCATGGGTCACATTTGTCCCCTTGCCTTGAGATTCCCCACCCCTGCACTAGGGAATGGTCTATAGCTGCTGCTTATAGATAGGTGCCATACAGGCAAGAGGAAGAGGAGGATTTAACTAGGCAATCTAGGTCAAAATTCCAAAAATAACGAACATTTTGGAGTTGTGAGATTCTGAAATAAGGGATGCCCATTGCATTCTATGGCTGGCGCTGAGGAAAGAGCACTGCTTGGGTCAAGCTTGAGTGCACTGGGCCCAAGCCACTTTGAACCCGATGCAGCCAGACTGCTGGGAAGGACTTCCCACCACTAGGGAGTCTGACCTGACCCTGAGGGGCTTGGGCCTGGAGTACCCAAAACCAATGGGCATTTTTGAACAAAAAAAGGGGAAATTCACTGTTCACATGAGATTTGTTCCATGTCGCTGTTGTGCTGGGAAAGGCCTCATTTTTGCTTTACAACCCTTCCTTCTCAAGTTGAAGTCTGGCTGGCATGGAAGAAAGCCCAGTCTAGCAACATTAGAACAATGGGTGTTAACAAATGAGATGGTAGCCCACACCAGGTGGGTGTCCACCCGCCCGGTTATTAGGTTACGTCCCTACCAGCCACGTGGCCACCACCCACCACACACGCAGCCCCCACTCACATGAGGGTCCCAGAGCATGCAGAGTCCATCATGCGGGCGAACGTGGGCCAAAGCACACCCACAAGTCTGTGTCCCATCCATAAAGTTGCGTGCAGCCTCGTGCACATACAGGTCCGTCAGCACCATAGAGTTGTGGGCAAAAAGCCTAGAACATTCTGAGGAGTGGCCACTTCCTGTCCCTCTCTCCACTCTCATTCTCACTCACACACATGTAATGTCTGCCTTAAAAGCCCAATGTGCACCAAATTCAGACATGTGTTGTCTCAGCTCATTCTAGTTTGCAGCACTATGGTGGGATGGCAGGGGAGGAAAGGCACCATAGCGGGACAGCAGGCTGGCTGGGGTGGGAAGCACCATGGTGGGATGGCAGGCTGTTGGGGGAGGGGAAGGCACCACCGCTGAACACTTCTCCACAACCTTGTTTTTTATTTGATTTGAATTGTATTTAGTATTTGTTTAAATCTGTTTTTAACTTCTTGTTAGCCGCCCTGAGATGCTTTTAGCAGGAGGGGGCGGCATACAAATTTTATTATAAATAACTAAATAAACCTCCACAGGCAAATCTGCGGGAAGAGGCGGGGGGAAATCTCCTCCTGCCATCCCTCCACCCCCCAAGAGCGTGTGCCCAGCTGCCCCCAAAAGGGGCAGGTAGTAGAAGAAATAAATGGACTTTAATTATTTTTAAAAGTGCTTTTGTTTATTTGCAAAGTTTGGTAAAATTCAATAAATAAGGTTAAAGTTAAATTAAAATTAACTTACAGTTTATAATGTTAAATAAAGTTGTTATATTTTTCAGAATCCATGGTTTCTGTGTTTATTCCAGGAAAGGTGAGAGGTTTGGGGGGAGTAGAGAATGGCAGTATAGCAATATACCACTTTGGGGGGTTGGAAGGGAAGCGAGTGGCAGGTACACCAAAAACAGGGGGTGGGGAGTCTTCTGACCATGCACTTGCACATGAGGGTGGGAAGGTACATGGGAAAGCAGTGGAGGCTGACACTATGGCAGAATGATAAGCCACTCTGGTGACTGGTGGTCAGAAGTACTTGCCCTTGAGGGCAGGTGTGGGAGGGGAAAGTAACTGGTTGCACTCCTGTGCCTCTACACTTCCTATTGCCATTCCCAGACCTGGCTAGCCTGCAAATGCCACTTCAGGGCTGTAACTCGCTCACCTGTGAATGTCAATAGAGAACACAAAGGAAGCTTGAGGAAAGGGGCTCAATAAAGTATGTAATTTACTCAACAAAATCAGTGTTCTTCACAGGTTATGATAGGTGCCACTGTGCAAAGCACTACCGAGTGTGTTGTAAGCAACGTACCCTCCACTAATAGGCCAGAATTTACAGAGTTAGCTAGTGAACAAGAAGTGGTGGAAGAGATTGGACATCTAAAATCCAATAAGGCCCCGGGATGTGACTTTATAGTGGCAGAGGCACTACAGGCCAGTAGAGAATGGTGGGTGCCTGTATTGACTCATTTGTTTACCAATACAAACAGGCTACGAAAGGTCCCGCAGGAATGGGGTGTGTCTATAATCATACCATTGTTTTAAAAAGGGGACACTAAGGATCCCAGATGTTATTTCCCTATAAGTCTTCTCCCAATTTTGGGGAAAATGTACACACGAATATTGCTAAGACAGTTAGAACAATGGGCCGAAGAGAGAGATCTTATTCCACAGGAATAGTTTGGGTTCTGTAAGAATCGATCAATAACAGACAGCTGCTATACAATATCGCACATTATTGCCAAATATGGCACAATAAGATCAGGTACGCTATTTCTAGCCTTTATAGATTTTCAGAAGGCCTTTGAATCGGTCCCAAGGGTCAAACTATGGCAATTTCTGCAGGGACTAGGTATCCATAGGGATTTGCTGAGTTTGCTTGTTAGTATTCACTCAGAGAATCTTGCAAGAATTCGACTGGGGATGGATGGTACATTGTCCAGGCCAATTTGCATACATAAGGGGGTGAGACAGGGGTGTGTGTTGGCACCCCTACTCTTTAATATCTATCTCAGCGACTTACCCCACCTCTTGACTATAGAAGATAATCACTTACCGAAGATTCGGGGTAGGCCTATTGCCACCCTTATGTATGCAGATGACGTGGTTATTCTCTCACAGACTAGGAAAGGCTTGTGTAACCAGCTGGTAAAGTTGCAGCTTTATTGCAGGGAAAAAGAGCTGCATATCAATTATCAAAAGTCCCAGATAATGGTGATGGGAAAGAGAGTGCCCAAATACAAGTGGTCTATAGGGGATAATTCCCTGAAGTAAGTGGATTCATATGTATATTTAGGTATTACGATCTCAAGTAATAGCTCTTGAGAGAGGCACCAGAAGCTTATTGCCACAAAGGCCCTGGTGGCCGCAAATGGAATTCTAAGGCTAGCTGCAAAGGCGGAGGGGATTAAAGTCTCAACCATATTAGACCTTTACAAGGCTAAGGTACAATCCTTGCTACTTTTTGGCACTGAAATTATGACATCACAATCCCTACATACCCTAGAGATAGTGCTTAATAAGTTTCTGCGCGGATCGCTGAGAGTACCAAGGGGGACTCCAGTGGCGGTACTAAGAGCAGAAACAGGGGTAATGCCCATTGTATATTTAGCCAAGCAAACGGCAATCAGATATTGGGCTAAGATTTTCCGGCAAGGGGAAGAGGATCTGCCGTTACTGTGTCTGAAGGAAAAACTGGAACATGTGGGAGCTGTTCAATATCCATGGGTAAAGAAGGATGCTGATGACCTAGGGAAACTTGGTCTGTCCTTTTCCTTTTGGGGAGGGAAGGATATGGGACAGCAGAGGAAGATTGTAAGGGGTAGAATGAGGGACATTGCCAAAGAAGAGGACATGGCAGTGATTCCAACTTGGAAAGTAGCCCCCTGGCTGCAGCAGTTTAAACTGCAGCACGGTTTCAAGAGCTACTTGGATAAATTGGGAGACCTCAATTCCAGGCAGAATTTTATATTGCTACACTTCCACCTTTTTCCATCGGCCATGGTATCAGGGAGATATAATAATATCCCACAGAGGTGGCAATTTTGCCCATGTGGGAACTGCGAAATAGAGGACCTAAGGCATGTCCTGCTAAACTGTTTGCTGCACCAAGAAATAAGAGCTACTTGGATAGATCCACTATTTAAGGGAAATACTCAAGGGACAGAGGTGGGCAAATTGAGATTTATGCTCGCTATCAAGGAGGTAGGCACAATGAGAGCTGTTGTCTTATTTATTTTTTTAGCCATGAGGATGAGGGATACGATGTTAGCAGAAGGTTGAGAGGCTAAAGAATGTGGGAAGATCTGTTTCAGAGGTATTAACTGCTGTTGGGGAGGAGGATGGGATGATCTGTTATTTAGCTCAATATGAGTATTGTAGATATTTTTGGTAATTGCTCTGTTTGAATTGGGATAATTGTGACTTTCTAATGTTTATTTTTATATTGTATTGTAATTCGTTTGTGTATGTGTTTTGGGGCCAAGGCGAGAGCTAGTGCCTTAATAATAAAATTCAATTCAATTCAAATCAGTGTTCTGTGCATAGCAAAGGGTTATTTCCAGCCGGCAAGTGCTGGCAAACGTGAACCCGGGTATGAAACTTCATGAGTGGGCAGGGATAGCACGGGCTGGAACACCTCCTGGAGTGATATCCCATAAGAAGAAAGAACTGGACTGAGGCGGCGTCTTCTTCCAATGGTTTGAAGCAGCTGTCGATGTTTTTAGACAAGCGCCTCCCCACCCATTACCCACCCATGCTGCAGGGTTGTATAAGGTGTCAACGTGACCCTGCAACATGCATGATGGGTGATTACGTGCTCGTCTAAAAACACCCTGCAAGTCATGACAGGGGCAGGATACTGGGAAGATTATGTGGAGTGCAGCGAGGCAGAACACCTGCCTGCGTATTAGGTTTATATTAGGCACACTAAACCTGTGAGTGGGGGTTGCCCGAACACACAAGAAAAAGAAGTGGGAGGCTGCCCATCTAATAGACTCTACAAAGAAGATAAACCTGTGATTGGAGGTTTCATGGACCAAACCTGGATTCCAGGGGGCTGTCATCTCATTTGTTAATACCCAATGTGTGGCGTCTGTCACAAGCAGCCACCACGGTGGCATGCAATTTTAGCATTGGCTTGAGAACTGCAAATCCAAAGCACAAATGCTAAACCAAACGTTTCATACATTGGCTGCTGAATCTCTTGATCTTGTTTATGCAATATGGATTAGGTCAAAAGTTTCCCAAATTACCTCATTCCCATAGTATTTACACAGTGGGAGATTGTATCCCTTCTCTTAGAAGGGATGAACAAAATTTGCCCACAGGACATATGATACTCCCATCAACCCCAGTTCAGATGGGGGTCTTTGTGATTTTGTGCCTTTCCAGTCTGTTATAATGAATAGTCAGGACGGTCTCCATTGTGGGGGTTACCCCTCCTTGCTAGTTTTACTCGATGTCAGACCAGCCCTCCTGTTTATAAGCAGACTCAGAAATCACTTAGGCTGTTTGCACATGAGACGGGAGAGGGGAGGATTGCCGTGAGCCGAAATCGCGGCAGGGTGATCATGTAACGCTCCAATCGTGTGTGCTGTGGTTTTAAACGTCATTAGCCTATTTCTGGATGTTACGGTCTGTTTCCCATATGTGAAATCATGGAAGAAATAGGCTAATGATGCTAAAAACCTTGCATACAGGAGCAGAGCTTCTCATGATTGCCCTGCCATGATTTTGACTTGCAGCAATCCACCACCACCACCCTGCCCCATCTCGTGTGCAAGTCTAAGTGCCTAATTCCCATAGTAAGTGCAGTAGGTCTAAGTTGCCTAAGTGCAGCAGGCAACAAAATCTAAAAGATGTCAGTCTCGAAGAGTTTCCTGGGATTTTGTCTTTCTCCCACTGGTTGTACTGCAGGAAGATATGATATCGGTATAATACTTGCTGATCACTTTTACATTATACATTTCTGGTAAAATTTCAATCGCAAACTAAAATACAACTAATAAAGACTGGATATGTCCCAAGTAGGTTAATGGGGTGAAACAGAACTGGGAATGAGGTCCATAGACCATATCCTTATAAACAGGATTCTAGTTACGGTTATCAACATTTAAGCCATCACATTCACAAAAAGTATTGGAACAGCCTGTAAAATAGATTACATTATGTTAGTGTATACAGCTTGAAAATGTATTGCAGTTTGAGGAAAATATTACTCTCTCAGATACCTTGGCATTTTTACCTTACACACATTTTCTTTTGAAGCATGTCAATATCTGATTTGTTTTAAAACACAATAGGATTCCACGCATTGACTGTTTTCAGATGAACGCTGTAATGCCAGCATTATTTGTAAAACTGACATTGTAGTCATGTGATTTTAATCAGGAGGCAGTGTTCAGACTATCACAGCCATGCCGATATTAATCGTTAATCCAGTATGGCAGTCTGAATGCTACTGCCAGTATAGGGATCACAAGGAGTACTGCATCAATCCCATGGTGCACTGCAGTCAGGTTTCAACGCCTTGGGGAACTCTGACTGAGAGGAGAATGCCTCTGCTAGATCATCAATCCTGTCGTTAATTGTTTGGGACATACATTTTCAGGGAGGGTTCTGTATTTGGGTAGAGAGCTGAGACAATAAGTCAGTTGCAAAGGGAACTGGATTCTGCTACATAGTCAGCACAGTTGAATTCCAGAGCCTTCTGCTCTGATTTTGGGGAGTACACTGGATTAGTGGGATACCAGTGCCCTTGGAGATAATGAATACATTGTCTTCCCCCTCCATTTCCAGCTGTCCCCCTTCCCCGCCCCTGGGCAATCTGAGAGTTTGGTGAGGGACCTAAAGAGGACGGCAGTAGCCCTGGTCCTGGATGCCCCTCTTGGCTGCTGTGTGGGCAGCTCTGAGCCCCTTTCCTCACAATGTCCTTGCTGTGCCTATGGTCACTTGCTGCCATCGGTCCCTGGAGTGGATGGCTGTGATGGATTCCCTCTGCTGCAGGGTTGGAGTGGATCAGGAGGCAGCATGGTTAGCATTTTGTTACAGACTTCTCTGCTGTAAATCCCTGCTCATGACATTTTGCCACCTGAGAGTGCAGAATATCAGAGATTTTGGGCACAGGGGACATAAACTCTATCTGCAAATCTCTATGGTCTAGGGGCTTAATACCAGTATAGTCATTCACACAATCATAAATCCAACATTCTTTCAAACCAATCTAGATAAGGGCTTTAAATCCATGTTGAACAATACTGGTATTAAACCAGGAAGTAAGCACTATGTAAGTCGGCATGGCTGTACAAACGGTCACCTACAATTCAGATTTAGAGGGTATAATACTGGTATTGTTACTGTCTGAAAACAGTCATCGATTAAAAGCATGATCCTCCCTTCAGGTACTATCAGTTCTAGCAGTTAGCATGGGTGGAGGCCCCATTCGCTTCAGTAGAACTTGCATCCATACTAACTGCTAGAACACAATATACCGCACGAGGATCATACCCTAAATCTGCAATTGTAAACTCACTGTAGCTGGCAGAGCCCCACTGAAGTTTGAAGGGTCCACTGGTGTAAGAATTTTCAGAGAATATATGTTCATTGATGACTCACTGTGTGTTAGGGTGGGGCCTTTGGGATAATTCCTTTTGGCGCCCCTCCTAGTCAACCTTTCAAAACACTCAAAGGGGTCTGTAATCCAAATTCCTTATTAGTTCACACCTAGCAGTCCAGGGAATTAGCCTCACCATTCACCCTTTAGTTTACTACCTAGTTCCCAGCACCATCTGTCACAGTTCTCCACACCCCGGGGTCCTGGCAGGCACACTTCCTCTCTGCATGGGCTTACCCTTGGGTGTTCACCACTTAGCCCAATTTCCTGTCCAATAAGTTCCCATCCTTCGCACTCCACTGTCCTCTTCAGCTGTAGCCCTTGACAGGCGATCCCTCTGCTAGCTCCACCCCGTGACAGGTGAGGTCTCTGCTTACAGCTCTGACAGGATTCTGTAGCCTCACTTGACTCAGGCCTTCCCTTGGGCAAGCCACTAGGGATGAGTGAACGCAGTTCGGAAGTTCGGAGTTCGGACCAAACTCAGTCTGTTCGGTGGACCGAATCAAACTTCTGAACCGAACTCGAATTTCAAATCGAACCAAACCGAATTTCCGCTGTTTGCCCATCCCTAGTGGCAACACACACCAAAAAAACTGGTTTGGAAGTTCGGAATTTGACCGAACTTGGTCTGTTCGGTCGACCGAACTGAACTTCCGAACCGAACTCGGATTTCAAACCGAACTGAACCGAACCAAATTTCCAAACTCTGTTCTGTTCACCCATCCCTACAAGCCGCTCCATTTCCATCTCCCTCAGAGCTACCATTAGGCTCTCCTCCCAAGCAGCCACTAAGCTCTGGTCCAAATTCTAAATTGACTGGTCCGCCTTGCTGCTCCTGGTGCCCTTTATAGCCTTAGTAGCTATGTTCCCCTAGCTCAGATGCGAGCCCTTAAAGGACCAAAGGTCTCACAGGCACTGCCCTGCTACACAGTGTGCCAGATTTTTTGAAATTCAGCTATTGTTGGCTAAGCTGAATCTAATGGAAGCCTGTAGACTATGTAGAGACTGAGAAAAAAAAGTACTCAAACCTTGTAGCAGAATCAAACTGCTTTTGAACAATTCTTAGAAGGGAAGGCAGCAAAGACGGGTAGTGCAACAAGAGACCCATTACCAAATAAAGCCAGTGGCAGCCCTCTCCTAACAGAAAAACCTGTTGAGTTAAAATGCATTCCTTCCTACGTCTCCCCAGGAACCACAAATGAGGAATTAGAAATACCAGAGCTCTCCAAAGCAAGAACAAAAGATACAATTGACTGCTGCTCCTCAGCAACCCATTCTCTTTTCTAAGAAAGATATGATGCAGATCTGAAAGCTGTTAGTTTAACTTGGGATGGCTTTCGTCTCAAAGACATACCATGTTTTGTATTCACCGGGGTATGTTTTGTAGTGGAAGGCTACAATGCAATAAGGGTATTTCACATTGACATGAAAGCAATAAAAGCTAAACCTTGCCTTTTTGAGCTTTTGTTCTGCCGCTGCCAAGTTACAGTTTGAAGCAACTGATCAAAAACAAATCAAAAGGGGAAAGTGAGCAGGGCACCGGAGTGGTGCACATGGCTCCACAGCTTGGTGCAACAAAATGGAGATACTGATTTGCATACATTGACAGTCAGTCACTGATTCTAGATCAAACATGTAACGTGCTTTAGAACATCTTTAGAGTTATTAGGCTCAAACTTTCAAAAGTACCAAGCCTTTTTTGCTGGCATACAACTGTCCATCACTTGGACTGGGCTGATAGGGGACGAAAGGCACTCCACTACATAGCCTGTCCAAGGTTCTTGAGCACAATAAGGGTGTTGCTTTAGCCAAGGCAGCTGCTTTGATTTCAGCTGTGCATATAAAATGGAATCAGCACAAAGAGCCTGATCCAAAGCCCCATGAAGCCAAAATGGAAATCTTTCTAATGGCTTCAGTAGGCGTTGGATTACTAGCCCAGAAGCAGCAATAATACAACCCGCTCACAGACCCCCCCCAAAAAAAAAACCTCTGCCATCCCACACATAATAAGACAAGATTTTTTTGTGTTGATTTTCAATATGTTAATTTTCTTTTTAAACAGAAACACATTTTAGGAATGAATGATATTCCTTTTTCCTTGTTATTTTCAAATGCAAATGCTCAACACTTTAGGGCAAAGTCTTTCATTTTTTGAATATTTTAGCTTAATCAATTCCAGCTGCCTTTATAAAAAAAAAAAAAGGCTTTCTATTATCTGACAACTAAAGCTACTCTGGTTCCTTCAAGTAACCCAATTGTTATATGCCTCAAATTAAGAAGGAAAAACTGTGTGAAGCAGATTGTACAGAAATAAGTGTCTCATGTGCTAAATGCCCCATCTACATAATTTCTATAGATTTAGCTCCATTATTTAATTTCAAGTGCCTTTTGTAGGAGATAGGCACAAATCTGTTCAAAATCTAATTTATACCAAACAGAGAGTGCCCATTAGTAAGCCTGGAAATAATTTATTTTTGTTATATTTTTAGTTTTAAAAGAGCTGGCAAAGATGGGTTATTTATATTTCCTTTTTATTTTCTTTTTTTCAACACTCGTGCCATAAAAGAGAATTCAAGTCTCTAGGCTATGACTTTTGTTTGCAGCTGAAACTCAGGCACCAAGGTCACAGGGGTCTGCAGTAGCAGAGCAGTTTGAAAATTCAAGAACTCAATGAAGTAACAGTTCAAAGGAGGGGAGAAGGCATAGTTCCTCCCTAGCATTATCTCCATCCACTTGTCCAGCTTCTAGGAAATTCAAACACCAGCAGGGAGCAGCTGGTACGAGGTAGACCCATCTTTAATTCTCGTCATGTTGTTGCCACAGCCACAGGGCCCAGAAAGGGCCAAAATTAAAGAAAAAACTACCCCTTATGCCCTTAAGCTCTCCTCCTTTCTCCCATTTCTACTCCATACAGAAACAAAGGTGACAACCGTGTACCAATTAACATCAGGGAAGCAATCAAATATATGAAAAGCTGTTGCCTACAGGTAATNCCATTGTCCTCTTCAGATGTAGCCCTTGACAGGCGATCCCTCTGCTAGCTCCACCCTGTGACAGGTGAGGTCTCTGCTTACAGCTCTGACAGGATTCTGTAGCCTCACTTGACTCAGGCCTTCCCTTGGGCAAGCCACTAGGGATGAGTGAACGCAGTTCGGAAGTTCGGAGTTCGGACCAAACTCAGTCTGTTCGGTGGACCGAATCAAACTTCTGAACCGAACTCGAATTTCAAATCGAACCAAACCGAATTTCCGCTGTTTGCCCATCCCTAGTGGCAACACACACCAAAAAAACTGGTTTGGAAGTTCGGAATTTGACCGAACTTGGTCTGTTCGGTCGACCGAACTGAACTTCCGAACCGAACTCGGATTTCAAACCGAACTGAACCGAACCAAATTTCCAAACTCTGTTCTGTTCACCCATCCCTACAAGTCGCTCCATTTCCATCTCCCTCAGAGCTACCATTAGGCTCTCCTCCCAAGCAGCCACTAAGCTCTGGTCCAAATTCTAAATTGACTGGTCCGCCTTGCTGCTCCTGGTGCCCTTTATAGCCTTAGTAGCTATGTTCCCCTAGCTCAGATGCGAGCCCTTAAAGGACCAAAGGTCTCACAGGCACTGCCCTGCTACACAGTGTGCCAGATTTTTTGAAATTCAGCTATTGTTGGCTAAGCTGAATCTAATGGAAGCCTGTAGACTATGTAGAGACTGAGAAAAAAAAGTACTTAAACCTTGTAGCAGAATCAAACTGCTTTTGAACAATTCTTAGAAGGGAAGGCAGCAAAGACGGGTAGTGCAACAAGAGACCCATTACCAAATAAAGCCAGTGGCAGCCCTCTCCTAACAGAAAAACCTGTTGAGTTAAAATGCATTCCTTCCTACGACTCCCCAGGAACCACAAATGAGGAATTAGAAATACCAGAGCTCTCCAAAGCAAGAACAAAAGATACAATTGACTGCTGCTCCTCAGCAAACCATTCTCTTTTCTAAGAAAGATATGAAGCAGATCTGAAAGCTGTTAGTTTAACTTGGGATGGCTTTCGTCTCAAAGACATACCATGTTTTGTATTCACCGGGGTATGTTTTGTAGTGGAAGGCTACAATGCAATAAGGGTATTTCACATTGACATGAAAGCAATAAAAGCTAAACCTTGCCTTTTTGAGCTTTTGTTCTGCCGCTGCCAAGTTACAGTTTGAAGCAACTGATCAAAAACAAATCAAAAGGGGAAAGTGAGCAGGGCACCGGAGTTAACGAACATGGCTCCACAGCTTGGTGCAACAAAATGGAGATACTGATTTGCATACATTGACAGTCAGTCACTGATTCTAGATCAAACATGTAACGTGCTTTAGAACATCTTTAGAGTTATTAGGCTCAAACTTTCAAAAGTACCAAGCCTTTTTTGCTGGCATACAACTGTCCATCACTTGGACTGGGCTGATAGGGGACGAAAGGCACTCCACTACATAGCCTGTCCAAGGTTCTTGAGCACAATAAGGGTGTTGCTTTAGTCAAGGCAGCTGCTTTGATTTCAGCTGTGCATATAAAATGGAATCAGCACAAAGAGCCTGATCCAAAGCCCCATGAAGCCAAAATGGAAATCTTTCTAATGGCTTCAGTAGGCGTTGGATTACTAGCCCAGAAGCAGCAATAATACAACCCGCTCACAGACCCCCCCCAAAAAAAAAAACTCTGCCATCCCACACATAATAAGACAAGATTTTTTTGTGTTGATTTTCAATATGTTAATTTTCTTTTTAAACAGAAACACATTTTAGGAATGAATGATATTCCTTTTTCCTTGTTATTTTCAAATGCAAATGCTCAACACTTTAGGGCAAAGTCTTTCATTTTTTGAATATTTTAGCTTAATCAATTCCAGCTGCCTTTATAAAAAAAAAAAAAGGCTTTCTATTATCTGACAACTAAAGCTACTCTGGTTCCTTCAAGTAACCCAATTGTTATATGCCTCAAATTAAGAAGGAAAAACTGTGTGAAGCAGATTGTACAGAAATAAGTGTCTCATGTGCTAAATGCCCCATCTACATAATTTCTATAGATTTAGCTCCATTATTTAATTTCAAGTGCCTTTTGTAGGAGATAGGCACAAATCTGTTCAAAATCTAATTTATACCAAACAGAGAGTGCCCATTAGTAAGCCTGGAAATAATTTATTTTTGTTATATTTTTAGTTTTAAAAGAGCTGGCAAAGATGGGTTATTTATATTTCCTTTTTATTTTCTTTTTTTCAACACTCGTGCCATAAAAGAGAATTCAAGTCTCTAGGCTATGACTTTTGTTTGCAGCTGAAACTCAGGCACCAAGGTCACAGGGGTCTGCAGTAGCAGAGCAGTTTGAAAATTCAAGAACTCAATGAAGTAACAGTTCAAAGGAGGGGAGAAGGCATAGTTCCTCCCTAGCATTATCTCCATCCACTTGTCCAGCTTCTAGGAAATTCAAACACCAGCAGGGAGCAGCTGGTACGAGGTAGACCCATCTTTAATTCTCGTCATGTTGTTGCCACAGCCACAGGGCCCAGAAAGGGCCAAAATTAAAGAAAAAACTACCCCTTATGCCCCTAAACTCTCCTCCTTTCTCCCATTTCTACTCCATACAGAAACAAAGGTGACAACCGTGTACCAATTAACATCAGGGAAGCAATCAAATATATGAAAAGCTGTTGCCTACAGGTAAAAAAACAGTCATCACTTAGAGAAATCTAACGGAGAAGCCATACAAGCACACACACAAAGTGAAAGTGACTGCATCAGAGAAGGTTTGAACATATTGGGTCCCATTCCAGTCCCTTATTATGGTGCATAAGGCAGGAAGAGACGAGGCTTTTAGGACAACTTTGTACTTCCTAGGATCATGAAGGATCCTAGGATCATGTGAACACTTTTGGAATAAGTAATGGCAACTTCAGGACTCTGAGAAGTAGAGGCTAACCACAATACAGATAATCCTAACTATATCACTAACACAGCTCTACCAAGGAGCAAAGTGCAGGATTTATAGCAGCAAAAGACTTTCCTTGTGCTGCAGAGTATTTTTTCAACTCTCAAGTCCATTTTATGTAGCCAGCTCGTTGCAGAGGCCATGATACCTACACTATTTACTCTGAAGTAGTCTCATTGAAGTCAACTGAGGCTGCTTTCTGACATTACATGAGGGGAGGGGACTTGCGCAATCATGAGCATGGCTCTGTAATTGCAGGGATTAGCACCTGTGAGAATTCATTCACTAATCCCCTTTATCACGCAAGAACACTTGTGCATTACCGGGTCCCCAAATGTAGCCTTTTACAATTATGGGGACATAACAACATGTTCACACATGATAAAAGGAGATTCGTGCATTCTCAAAGGAGCTAATCACTGCAATTACACAGCCATGATTGCACAAGTCCCTAGGGATGTCCGAACGCGGTTTGGAAGTTGGGAATTCGACCGAAGTCGAATAGTTCTGTCGACCGAACCGAACTTTCGAACTGAACTTGATTTTCGAACCGAACTGAATTTCTGAACTCGGTTCTGTTCACACATCCCTACAGTCCCCCTCCCCGCCATGTACTATTGGAAAGCAGTCTCAGTAAGAGACGTGAGGATTGTAGTCTGAGTATCAGAGTCTCCGAGTTCAGTGCCAAATAGCATAAGACAACATCCACTGGGCAATTCATTTTGTCTGTCTGTGGGGGTCAACTGAACCACAGTTGCCTTTGTGTGAGTGAGACAAACCTGCACTATTTTTATCTGCATTGGTGTGGGACCTACTAACGCCATCTTCCATAGCTCAAGAGATTTGTTGGGGACGACAATACCATGTCAAGGAGAGGCATTATAATCATGCTGCATTAATCTTCTGCGGGAATGTCCCTTGGGACCACATGCCTGTGGCATAGACTAGAGCAGTTCCTATGTCCAACTAGGACAGAATCAGGCAAACCATAATCACAGATGACCTGAACCAAGAGCACCAAACTAGAGCCCTAGTAAAGCCAGAAATTTGGGTCTGAGCCCATCCAAAACTGACTGCACTGAATCCAGACCCAGCCCAAATCTGATGCAGATGGGTTTTTCTGAGACATGAGCCATGACACACCTGCCAGAATGCTACGATACTCTATGCAGCTGCTGCAGTGTCTAATCTGGTCTGATCCCAGAGGTTTGGTCTCAGAAAGCACCCAAAGTGAACTGAGGAGGGTCCTATCAAGCTCAGTTTGGGATGTAGGCCTCTAAACCAAACTTTGGTTTACATGGGTAGTAAGCAGGCTGCATGTTTTAACTTATAGTCAGCAACATGAGAGATGAGAACAAGTGCTCCCATTCCTCAGAGAAATAGTGACCTTTTGGGAGCGCTTGATAGTGTTTGTCGGTACATCAGTCTCCCATGATTCCACAGTTCTACCATTGTTGATATCAACACCTGGGGGGTTTGGGGATGTTGTTTTTTTGTCATTTTCCATCAATTTTGTCACTTTCCAGCAATTTGTTTTGGCATTTTTTGTCACTTTCTAGCAATTTATTCATCATTTTCGTCACTTTTGGGGACTCTTAATGACAGTTTTACAGCACTTTTATGGCAATTTACAGCACTTCTCCACAACTTAGCCAGCACTTTTGCATCTCCACAGCCCCTGGGCCTGTACATGGGGTGCACATGGGGATTGGGATTGGCCCTGTAGCAGCTCTGTTCAACTTGCAAAAAACAACAACAAATGGTGAAAACAGTGGAAAAGCCAGTAAATTTCCATATCGTGCTAATGACCTTATGTTCACCGCACTACCACAAATCATGCTGTTTTTTGAAGTGTCATCTTATGGGTCACCTGCATTCTGTCTCCTATTGTGGGGGAGAAGTGAAAAAGAAGGGGCATAGACCTGTAATGAAAAATTTCAGTGAGTGCTGCTTCTGTTGGAAATGGCATTCACCAAGATTCGTGCAACTTGAACACTTACTGGTTTTCCCGCTGTTTTCACCATTCTCTGTTATTTTTCCCAAATTGGATGGGGCCCAAGGGTGCCCTGTGTGCACCCCTGTGCCTGTGGAGATGAAAACGTGCCAGCCAATCAGAGGGGAAGTGTTGTAAATTGGCATAAAAGTGCTGTAAAACTTGTAAAAGTCCTGGAAAGTGATAACAAAAAGTCCCAGAAAGTGACAAAAAGTCCTGGAAAGAGACCAAAAAGACCTGGAAAGTGATGAAATGATGGAAAGAATGGCAGAAGTGCAAAATCACTCAGACACACTCACAACTTGCACTCCCAAAAAGTTGGTATTTCTCTTCAGAGCAGAAACACTTGTTCCGTCTCAGCCCTACATTTGTGTATGTGAAGTGAACAGCAGGTTTTGCAGATGCATGCAGGGAAAGCCTGTGTGTGGCAAGGAGAGGTTTTTGCTGGGGTATGTTTGGGAGGGGGTTGTTTTTGTGCTGGGGAATCGGGATGTGTGCTGGGATGTGTTTATTGACTGTTTTTGCAGATGAGGTGTATGTGACTATGTGTTGCTTAGACAGTATTGAGTGGAGGGCAAAGGAAGTACGTTTATTGCTGGATGACTGCATCCAGGGAAATACATTTGCATAAACATTGCTTATATATGCAAATAAATACATTATGCAAATGTTATACTCATGGTGAACTTGCAGAATTTGGCTTTCTGAGCTGCAGAATTTAGCTTTTTGTTGTTGTTGTTATTATTCAGTGAACATGGATCCCTGTTTATAATCAGACCTGACTCTGGCAATCTAGAAGTGAAAGAATTGTTGTTCATCCCTTTGCCAAAACATCAAGCTATCTAGACCCCCACCATTATTCATTTCTCAAAGGGACTGAAGAAAATCACAGATAACCCTAGTCTCCTTTGGACATCTTTTCATTTCTAAATTGTTTTGTTTCACTCTTCCAATGAGATTCTAGAAGGGCCCTGATTTGTGACCTACTCCTGCTTTAGCGTTCAATTGTGGCATAACCTGTTTCGTGGAAAGGACATCTCAAGAGCCTATGAGGGAATAACCATGGCTCAGAAGGGATTTAATCTCCTACAAATCTATGCTTTTCCCTCTTCTATTTTTCCCTGCGGACATGGAGAGCAGGAGACAATTTTATTCTTAATGATACTTCAATGAATAAAGAGTCTGGCTGGAAAAAATGCTATACAATTCACTTTCAGCTCATTCTCTCCCCTCCCCCACAACACAAAACAATCTGAAGAGCTTTCCTATTTTAAAACAATTTGCCCCTCAATTTGAACATACAGTAGCTACTCAAAATGATTGTTGCAGTTTCCATTTTAAGAACACTGGAATCTGAATTGGACACATGCTCTGGATTAGTCCAGTGCAGAGTGATTTAAACTTATTTAAGAGCTTAACATTTTAAGAAAGTCTCCCTGCTTGAAACAGAACTATTCTGAAGTGTGTTCATAATCATCCTTCATCATCACATGTCTCCCAAAACTGGTGTGTAACATTTCTCTAGTTGAAAACCATTGTCAATCCAAAGATATTAAAAGGTTGATTTGAGATTTGCCACTTCCATTTCAGCTGTAAGATTGATTTCATTTACTTAACTTAAATCCTTTATTGGTTAAAAAATACAATCAATTTCCTGGCAGAAGAAAAACCTGTTCCCAATTCTTGGTTTCTAAAATCCATCAACTAATGTCAAATTCCATAGGTAGAAGATAGAGAAGTAGTACATTATTCAGAAATATACCTACTCATACATTGATCAAAGTCTGCCCTCTTCTACAGATTACTTTTACATACTGCTTCTCAGTTCCCACTTTCATACCGTCAGAGGTGTAATAAGATTCTCCACCACTCTTTCCAGTCCTCCCTCCTAGGACTGAAAGAGAATCAAAACAATTCTTACAAGAATCTCACGAGAACTGAGAACCGGCAGTGAGATCTCACAAGATTAAAAAAAAAAAAACACCAAAACCAGAACCCTCTCTGTGCATGCATAAAATGGCCATTGCAGCTGTTCATGCATGTTCAGCCCTTTTCCAAGATGGCACCATGCTTCTGCACCATTTTGGAAAAGGGCAGCTGGTTTGTACATGCGCAGAACTGACTGCCCCTTCACAAGATGGCACTGATGCAATCTGCGCCATTTTAGAAAATGGGCTGTGCATGTGCAGAATGACCACAGTGGCCATTTGTGCATGCACCGAGCAGTTTAATATTTTTTTTCAAGAAACTCAGGAGAATAATATTGAGTTTCAGCCCTGCTCCCTCTCTCCTTTCTATTTGTCTGTCCATCTCTGTCTTTCATTTATCTTTACTGAATCCTTCCAGTATATCCTTAGCCTAACATATCTTCTTTTGCTTTCTTTGATCCATTCTTTTTTTTAAGACTGCTGTTGTCCTTCCTCCTCACAGGTCCAGTTTAGTTCAAACATGCCCTTTTGATGCTCTCCAATGCTGAACACCTTAAGTTCATTCTCCTCCCTACATCATCTGCATGCACTCTGTCTGCCCTGTGTTGCCTTCTCATCTCAGGATGGTGCTCTTCCCCATCTGTATTATTAGAGCACGGGAGCACCCATAGCTAAGGTGTGTTACACCCTCCATTATAAAGCCCCAACATTCTGCTTGCTATACAATTGGCATGATTAAAGTTAGATTTGTGAAATTTGTGGTGAAGGATCACTATAGTACATGGCTCATTCTGTCCAAACTTCAACTGAATCGGTTGGATAACATAGAGATATCGCAGTCTGAAAACTGCACTTCGAAAGCCTGTTTTTTCAAAAGTTAGACCATCTCGACAGGGTAAAGGGGTTTTGTGTTGGCTGGGAGGTGGTATAAGCTTTTTAGAAAATTCAAGGAAGCTGATGGGGTTTAAAAGCAAAGAGTCTTGAATACTGGGGACTACAACTCCCAGCAGGCACTGCTTGCCAGAGTCTATCAGTGCTCAGGAAAGATTGGAAACTGCAGCTCCTCAGGGGCAGTGTGAGTGACTGGTCAGCCATGTTTAGAGCTGATCTGATGCAGAGAGGCAAGGCCTGGGGAAGGGAGAGAGCTGAAGGTCATTCTCACCTGATCCCGCACAGCAGGCACCTCGGCTTGGGGACCAGGTATGGCAAGATGGCTAAACGACAGAGCTAGCTAATCCTGCAGTGATGTTTGGGGTGACTGATCTTGCCTCTAAACCCACCCAGAACCACGGAGTGCATGGATTTCAGTGACAGCCCTTCCCCCTCCAAAACATGGAGTGTCTGGCCTGCAGCTCCAATGGAGTGTCCCATTGGAGGAGCATGACTAGGGCCAGAGCACTGGAGGTTGCCTGGGATGGTCCCAGGTACAGGAAGAGGGCAGATGTTTATCCTGGCGACAGGGACAGGAGGCTACAGGCAGGATGGAATCAATCTTCTTTCAGTGCTTCTCCTTCCAACTTTCCCAACCCGACTAAGGAATGAGGGGTAAGCAGGTGCTCTGGGCTGATACAGTGGGCATTCTGCAGGAGGGGAGAAGGGAGATAATGGACAGTGTTGCACAAGGGAAAGAGCTCTGATGGGGGGCTAGAGTGGAAGACTCCTGTAAAAGCCGTGAGCTAGAGAGATCATAGAGAGCAGTTTTGGAAGTTTGCAGTGCTTGAACCGAACTAAAGTTGTTGTATTCTTAGTAAAGCAGGGAGCTACCAGTAAAAATCCAGCTTTGCCTTGCTTGCTATTTAAAGGAAGTAACAACCTTCTAAACTGAAGGGAGCAGCTCTTTCACCTTGGCCTCCCCTAAGCCCTGCTCCCATAGTGGTTATGCTGAGTAGTGTGTAGCATTCTATAGCACCAACAGGACAAATTTTCTCCATTGCATTGTATTTAACAAAAAACTTGGATATTCCATAATCAAAAAACCTCCAGTTTACAAGATGAGTTAAGGCTTTTGCAAATTCAATCATGCACTAAAAAGAATGGAAATTGCAAATTAAGACTCCCGCCTTAATTTCCATGCCATGTTAGCAGTAAAGACATTGTACAGTGTCACATACTGTGCTCACTTACAACTTAGGCTCCATGCACCCACACTTTGACTTCGTCTTTTAGTCCCAATCCTCTTCCTCTTTGAAAATTGGGACTTGGGAGCAACACTGAAGCTGAGGACAGGAGGGCATGAGCTGGCCCCTCACCCCCTCCTTTCCCTCTATCCTTTCATTTCAGTTGGAGAGAATGGGACAGCTGACTAATGGCTCACAACCATCCCTCTTACCTGCTAGTCTCCACTGCCCTCTCAGAGCACAGTGAAACTGGGTAGATTCATATACACATATTTAATTAAAACTAAGTTGGGTATGCATTGAAATTTATAAAATGGAATGGCCATTGGAAGGATTGGAGGCAACAGCAGTGCCAATTTCTAAATAAATACTATTGTCATTCCAACATCCAATTAAGTGATTGTGAAATAATACAAAACAGTTGCATCTTTGGGAGTACATAGGGAAGGTAAGAGGGGGTAAAATGATGAGGAAGGCACCAGATGCAGTGAGTGGAATGGTTGGAATAACAGGGGAAAATACAAAGAGTGTGCAGTGTTGGAATGACAGGAGGAATTAAAAATAGTTACAATAAAAGGTTCTGAGTGAAATAACTGATTCAGAAGACTGATGGGATACCTGAGGAAGCAGTCCTTTCGTTTTACCCACTTACCATAGCTGACTCCCTATCCTTTGACTCCCAAAGCCTCCCTTTCTGTTATTCTATTTCCTCTCCTGTTTTTGTTTTTTTGGTTTTTTTTGTCATTGCACTAACACACACTTCTGTTCCATATGAAACATACAGACAAACATTGTATTTCCCAGGACTTTTGAGTTCTCTATGAGGGGAATGGGGGTTAGAGGGCCGACCTGGACCCAGGACTCCTGGGTTGTCTGTTATAAGGTTGAGAGCAGGGG
>QEPC01005087.1:548650-564571 GCA_003113815.1 Sphenodon punctatus | reverse complement strand
ATTCTCTGTTCAGAAATGGGGTGTGACAGCACCCTTGTCCATGCCCTCTTCGCGACATGGCTCCCCCACCCCCACAGAGCATTGTGACATCGTAATGCACAATAAGGGACAGGGTTACATCAAAAAGGAGCAGAACAACCCCCTGTCCTAACCCCTCTGGCATGGTTCCATCCCCTTCAAGTTTCCTCCTCAGGGAGGTGGCAACTCTATAGTTGTTTCTAACCTGTAACCAAAGAGTATGGCTCTGAACAGTCATGGATAGAGACAGGCCTCCACCCTGAGGGGCTTACAATCAGGAATGGGTAAAGGGTAGGGCACATAGGGAGAGAGGGGGATATAGTCATAAAGCAGAGAAGTTGCAGGCTTTGTTGCTTAGCTTAGTTAGAAGAGAAAGAGCAGGATTCTTAAGGATGGGGCAGTATAGTATAAGGAGAATTATAAGCAAGCAGTCTATGGAGGCTGGGCATTTCTTCCCGTTGTCTACCATTCCCCATTACTAAGGAGCTTTGCTTCACTCCTGTAAAGGTCAGTGCGTGTCTTCACATGAACAGCTGCCCCATCTCTGCCCCACCTTGCCCCCAAGTGGGCTGGTCTTTAAAGGCAGCCTGCCAGATGTGCAGGTGGGGCAGGGTTGAGGTCAGGCTCTCCCTGCTCATGCTTGGGGGCTGCCCCATCGGCGGTGCTCCGGAACATTCCGGAGCACCACCAGCAGAGTGGGCAGCCTAACCCTAGGGCACTGACCAGAGGTGAAGCTGCTGCCCATCTGCTCAGAGGACCACTGCAGCCCTCCTCTTGGTTGGGAGTTTCCCTGACAACGTCAGCTTCATGTGATCCACCTGTGGGGGGAGGGGCGGCGCACAGGCAGATTGTGGGCTGAGGCAGCTGCCAGGTCCATTTAAAATGGACCCAGGCACAGCTGCAAGGAGGCAGACACAGGAGTAGCAGAACCCTCACATCCATGTGAATATATGCAGCATGTATTGGCTCTGTTGGGTGCAACTATCCCCTTCAGCCTTTAAAAGGTCTGAAGCTCCCTTAAACATTGATAGCTTAATACTGCTAGGAGTGTGGCCGTGACAAGAGAGTCTTCATATTACCCTTCTTTGAACAGCTTTGTGCCTGCTGGAATGCAAGCTGTCCAATATTTTCAAGGAAAGAAAATATGAATACTCTTTCATCACAACCACAGCCCTAGCAGTATTAGTGCACAGGTCAGGTTACGTTTAGCAGTACATCAGCAGAATTAACATTGGTGCCACAACTGTGACAAGCCCAATGTCTTCTTCATTAGAATTAGTATTGTTTCTTACTAATCAAGCTCTGGCCAATTCCACCCAATGTGGCATGTCAGTTTCATTAGCGTCTGACCCTTGGTAATGTGTAATGTAGCGTTTCAGCAGACACAAAAAATGTCTATTAACCTACAGCACTGTGTAATGGAATTGCATCCACACAAATCAGCCCTTCGGCAGTGGGTTTGCTATCCATTACTTTTAACGGTTCTACTTCCTTACCTGCACAATGTCAGCCATTTCCTTCTATGGTTCATGTGCTGTCTTCATGTTTTATGGTAGTTTGTGAAGTTCCAAAAATCAATAAGAGTGTTTTAAAATGTATTCCTACTTAACCACTGTAAAAAAGCGCTTACCCGGAACATAACCCCCCAGGCACTGCCAGGAAGCAAGCTGCTGAAACAAACCCAGGACATGAAAAGTAAGGTAAGACCTAACTTCTCGAGCACAACGTGAAATAAAGGAATGAGCACACAGATCAGAGCACTGTCTGGGGTCAGGAGAGAAATCATGTTGCAACATTTTAAATATTATGCACTGTGTTCTTTTAGAAAAAAATGGTACCCATAAAGTTATCCATTACTACTACAGTTGGTCTAAAAAAAATAATGAAAAAGGCAACTATGACAGAATTTGTTTTTTCTTTAAATATGGAAAATGTCAAACTCACATTCAAAACATGCTTGGTTTTGTTTAGAGGAAGGTGACTTGCTAAAGGGATTTTGACAAAACCATGCATTCAAAATTCTAAAAATGGGAACTAATTCCAATTGCTGCATCCTCCTAGAAGTGAACCAAATTTCAAACACCGATGAATTAAAATGGAACATTTGTATTTCCTGTAGTGGTACCTGTATAGTTTTGCATGCATGCCAAATGTCCTATTTTATACCTGTACAGCAATATCAGCATCCAAATATACTGGATGCAGTTCTTGTCCATTGGGATCATAAACTAGAGCTGGAAGAAAGCCCAAAGGTTATCTGTTCCAACATCCATAGTACCTACACTGTCCCTGAGAGATTTTTGTCTATTCCATTGTTAAAGGCCTCCACAACCTCCCTTTGTAGTTTATTCCACTGCCTAACTGTCCTGGTTGTGAGGGAGTTCTTCCATATGTTGAGGCTAAATCTTTTCTCTTGCAGTTTGAGCCTAATACCTCTAGTCCTGTCCGAAGTGGAAAGAAAAATGGGGCACCATTTTGCTTACGTATTTGCAAACTGTAATCATGTCCCTCACTGCTTAAATTTTTTTCTAGGCTAAATATTTCCAGTTCTTTCAGCCACTCTTAATAGGTCTTTCCCTCCCTCCACTTTAGAATCCTTCTTGCTCTCCTCAGAACTCCTCTCAAGCTTGTGAGTATCCTTCTTAATAAAGGGAGATGGCCAATACTGGATTCAGTTCTCTAGACCATGGATGCCAGGAGGGGAGTGCAAGGGGGTGCAGTTGCATTCTCCCAATTCCCACCTGGGTCTCTCCCTTCTGAGCACTGACACATGATGTTATCACATCAGAAGGATGGGGCAAAGCATCTCCTGCCCTTCTGAAGATAATTCTACAGGTACTCTAGACAAGCCGGTCTGTCTCTAGAGCTGCATAGGGAGGCTCAGTCACTTCCAGGAGACAGGGTTGCGCGGATTAGCTGAAGGCCCTAGTACCATGTTAAAATATAAACCTGAAGACCCATTTTGGGGAGGGCCAACTTCCATTTCCACTAAAGCGGGCTATGAAGGACATCACTCCACTCTACTCACTTAATAATGTAGAAAAATAGTAGAGTACCAGACAAGAAATTCCCAACACCCGTGCCTGTTAATTTCACCAACAGTTCCTCTTTTGGACCTTCAATTGTGCCTGCCATAAAATATTTCTGTCGTGTACTATATGTCCAGTTAGCCATTAGTTGAATGTGTGCACATTAGAAACATATATTTTTAGATATATTTTTAGATCTATATTTTCACATATTGGGAAAATAGCTCAATGAGGCTGCATGCATACAAAGGAACAAATACAATAAAATAGCATTTGGGTGATTGAATTCATTTTTAACGAAGCAGAAAAGAGTTGCAAGGCCTCACCACCACCCGTCGAGAGAAATAGCATCTTTCCGTCTTGTGAGCCAGCCATCCGTAAAATGAAACACAGCCAGAAAAATGCAGAGACCATTTAGAAAGAGTAATAACTAATGTGGGCCAATATGTGATAGGACTCTCACCTCTCGGTGCTCCCCTCTAGACAATTACAAACACCATTCGCTCCCCAATAAGTTTCCTTTATATATATATAAATATATATATGTTTGGTTTTGGTTTTATAAAGTAGTAATGTGGTGTTGGTGGTGGTGTTGTTTGGAAAGTTTTTATAAAAGTTCTATTTGTTGATACCTGCTTTGTTTGAACCTCCAATCTTTTATCCCTCTGTGCTGCTTCTGGCAGGTGGCAGAATCTCATTGTATAGACAGCTTGTCAGATCCCTACCTGACAGCAGCAGCAGCTTAGCGTATTAGCCCCAAGATGTGCCAGCAGCAGTGTCTCAACTTGCAGACAGCCCCTCAGGAAGGGCAGGGCTTGTATCTGTGTGGATGTGTCAGAGAGAAAAAGAGACAGGCTCTTTGGCAGCGGGCAGCAGGCGGCAGGTGCTGGTGGTCAGAGGGGCTCTTTCAGCAGCTTCAGCCATTTTGTTTGGCTAGTAGGGTGGATTCATTTTGGATTTCCTGATCAACTATCCTCTTCCTAATAATTTCTGCTGCTGCTTTAATGCCCAATGAGCCCAACGAGGCTATGGACAAGCCCAATTTAGCAACCTCATTCTCAATCTTGCCATTCAACGAATCCTTAATTCCAAAATTCACTAGTAATGCAAACAATGAGTTTGCTACCAGAGGGGGAACAGGGTTGTTCTCATCCAAAATGTAATTATTAAGTATAAAGTTTTCATTTTAATTGGTGAGGACAAGGTCTCAGCTCGTAGAATGGCCTGAGGTGTGCATTTGGGTAGTCCCAGAATGGTCCTAAGAAACATATTTTGGACTTTCTCCAGTTTATATACGGGAGTCCTCAAATTGCAATGGCGTACAGTAATTGTGGCAGAACTTTGGCTCTACATAAACGCAATGCAGGGGCTAATAGTTTGTCTCCGTAATTGTAAAAGTAACTCTGTATGGTATTTGAGTTGATTCGAGCCTGCTGCAAAGCTGCAGTAATAATAATAATAATAATAATAATAAGTTTATTATAGTTGGTCACATGGCCATCACAAATAAAACTACAAGACCAATAAACAGATAAACCACGAACACACATAAAAATTCACTTGGAGGCAATCTACAGACATTATCAAAAGGCAACATATACCAGTCTTGACAGTCTATTAACCCTTTGTCTGCATTTGTCGGTCTCTAATCAAGCATATACATGCATACCTACTCCCCTCAGCTCTATAGCGAAATGTTCCCATCTGGTATACATATCTCATGACAAAATCACCACTCGCCAAAACCATGTAACAGTTAGTATCCACTCCCCCCTTCTGACAGGGGACACAGTTTACCCTTACCTTGGTCAATACCCTCCACCCCTACTATGCCTCAGGTATTGTAATCATTTCCCGGCGTATTGACATAGCTCTAACTGCAAAAATTGCCACTGCCTTAGTTCTGTATGTGACTCATTTGGCATTGAGTCACATACAGGGTACATTTGAGCAAATAGTGTGTTAAACCCTCCACTTCCCCCCCACACAGGCACATACTTCTTGCAAGGGGGATACTCTTGTACCTCCCCTCCAATATTGCCATCCGCATGGTCTGAAAGCAGAGGTTAGTAAAGGCAGTCCTAAGGCTTGGGTCAGATAGCTGGAACACATATTGGGCACACACACACACACACACACACACACACACACACACACACACTCCTTTGTGGTGTCAAAAATCTATAATACGGGGATATTCTACTATTATTCCCCACTGCTCTTGAATTCTGACTATCAACATCATATATCCTATCCTTTAGCATCTTGATGACCCCCTTGCTTAGGATATTGCGGAGACAGATTTCCAAGAAACCCAACCCTTCCAGTTGGTCCTTTATCCCTGACCACCATCTGTCAATCCCTCTTTCGTTATCAGACATCTTTTCTTGCAGCACTAACTATACCAAGGAGGCTTCAGAGGCCTCCCTTAACTTTACCCAAAAGGTCAATGTTCTCACTAATATTGTGGCTTCTATAGATGGTATCCCTATTTCCAAATGAATCAGCGCTGAGCGAACCGAACGGGGTATGACCAGAATTCTTTTCCAAACCCTATTTAATTCCGCTTCTAAAACTACTCCATTTCACAACCCGGGCCCCCAAACTGGGACACCATACAGTGCCCTTGCCATGGCCTTAATTACAATAAGTTTCTTCACTGCTATAATGCTTTGTCACCTGTGATACATAAAAAACCGATATATTGCTGTGAATTCTATCCTTACATGAGTTTTCCAGGATCCGTTGTAAGCGAAAATGATGCCCAAATATTTGTATGTTCGGACCTGTTCCAACTTAATCTTTCCCAGAGACCACTTCCTAAGTACCCATTTGTTCGTGAATGCCATGATTTTAGTTTTATTATAATTTCCAGTCTCATCTCCTTGCATTTTGCATCAAAATCCGCAAGCGCCCTATCTAGTCCCAGTTTGCTAAGGGACAATATCACGGTATCATCCGCATATAATGACATAAATACTAATCGGTTCCTATTTTCAGGGGATCGTTTAGAACGTTAACCAATGTATTAATATAAATGTTAAACAATGTCAGTGCTAAGAGGCATCCCTGTCGGACCCCTCTCTGTACCGGTATGGGCTCGGTTAAACTGCTTTTGGGGTGCACTCTCACTCTCAATGAAGTATCTGTATACAGTGCTCTTATCAGGCCCAGCAATCGCTTATCCATGTTTAGCCTACCAAGCTCCTCCCATAATCTTACCCGGCTTACAAGGTCAAATGCCATTGATAGATCAATGAATGCGGCATAGACCTTCCTCCTTTGCCTCCTGTATTTCGCCAAGAGGTGATCCAGCACAAAGGCTTGATTAATGGTAGATCTACCACTTCTAAAACCCACCTGCTCCTCAGCTAAAATTCCTTCTTCCTCTACCCATTTTTGGAGGCGGTTTAGTACCTTGTATACATTTTTGAGACTATACAGAGAAGATTAATGGGCCTAAAATTTCTGGGGTCAGTCCTACTCTCTTTCTTATAAATCAGCACCACCGTACTGGTTCTCCACATCTTTGGGATCACCATGGACTCGTTAATTTATGAAAAAATAAGAGCCAGAACAGTAATCCAACAGTCAGGTAGGATTTTAAATACCTCTCTCACAATATTATCTGGCCCAGCCACTTTCCCTCTCTTAAGTTTCCCAATGGCCTCTGACACCTAATCTTGTCCCACTTAGGGAGGTCCCAATATAACTTACTGGAGAGCAAGATGCCCAAATCATGGGCAAATAGCATTATTGCCCCAATATATAAAAAAGGTGAACAAGGTGCTCCTGAAAATTATTGCCCCATAAGCCTCCTTAGTACTGTGGGGAAGCTTTATTCCAAGTTATTACTAGGGAGGCTCCAGAGTTGGCTGGAAGACGGCCAGATAATCAGCTCCCTGCAGGCTGGATTTCAGAAATCCTGCTCTACGGTAGATCATGTGTTAGCTTTCTCATGCCTGATAAGAAAGATCTTGGGCCAGGGTTTGAAGGCATACTTATGTTTTATAGATCTAAGGATGGCCTTCAACTCTATTGATAGGAACAGGCTTTGGGCCAAAATGAAAGGATATAAAATCGACCTGAGACTGCTATTTCTAATAACGAAGATGCATGAAAACAACACTCTTCAGGTTAGATATTCCAGGGAGGGAGAGTTAACCCAAAGGATTAAGGTGGCTAAAGGAGTGAGGCAGGGATGCCTTTTGGCCCCTGCCTTGTTCAACCTTTACCTGAACGACTTCCCAGATTTTGTGGCTCAAGCTAACTCTCATGCTCCAGTAATCAACGGTAAGTGAATTACATCCCTATTGTATGCCGATGACACGGTGCTTATCTCACGTTCCCAGGTGGGCTTGCGCCGTGCCATGCTTCAAGCCAGGAACTATTGTTTAAGGGAGGGCCTTAACATCAATTATGAGAAGACCAAGGTGTTAGTGGTTGGCAAGGGGTGGGGGCATAAGCTTCATAAATGGCAAATAGATGGCCACCAGATCATCCAGGTCCTAGATTTTAAGTACCTAGGTGTTGTCTTCTCTAACACCCCCTCTTGGGGGGCTCAGTGGGCTCAGGCCAAAATCCGGGCCAAGCAGTCGGCTGGGGCTATTCGCGGCTTCTATTATGGCAAAGCTGGGAAATTGTTATCACCAGCCTTGAGGTTGTTTCGTGCCAAGGTGATCGGCCAACTTCTGTACGCTTTCCCGGTATGGGGAGTGGATTACCTGGAACAACTGGAACCACTGCAGAATGGGTTTTTGAGGGCCTTACTGGGTGTTCCACGTGGGACCCCCCAGATCTTCCTACGCCTGGAGACGGGGTGTTCCCCTAGTAGGATACCCGCAGTCCAGGGTATTATTAAGTACTGGCTGCGGGTTGCAACTCTCCCCCTGGGCGATGGTTCTCTGTTGGGGGAAATTCGAACTACTGACCTTCTAGCTTCCTGGCAGAAGCAAGTGAGGGCTATTCTGGGGAGGTTGGATTTTTCACCTGATCACCTGGTCAAGATGGGAGTCAAGCGGGTGATGCCCTTGGTAAAACAAAGATTGAGGGACCAGCAGATCCAGATTGACACTGGAATGCTTCAATCTCAAAGGATTAACCCTCTGTATGTTCCATCCCAGGGCTGCCCCTTGGAGTCTAGTTACCTGACTGTTTGGACCAGCTTCGCATTAAGACGGGCTTTTGCCCGCCTTCGTATGGGGGTATTCCCCTCAGCAATGCTAGATGGTCGATATAATGGGACTCCCTGGCAGGAAAGAATTTGTAAATCCTGCTCCTCACAAGAACTCGACTCCAATAACCATATTTTGTTTGTTTGTCCTTGGTATGAGGGATATAGAAGAGACTTTTTAGCGGCCTTGAGGCTGGTGTGGGATACTTCCCCCCAGCTGGATAGACTCAGCTTATGCCTGAGCTATAGAGCAACTGAGCTATCTTTGATGGTGACAGTGTTTAGTAGTCGGGTCATGGCTCAAAGAAATGTGATGGCCAATGCTGTGGGGAGGGATTTGTGGTTGGGTAATATTAATGGCAGAAGCAGGTCAGTTTATGTAGAAGCGGGCTGGGACTAAGATAGAAGATGAGAAGCTTTTCCCCTGCAGTGAAAATATTCTCTGTATATGAGGTTAGGTTTCAGTAGGTAGGGTTGGATCAAGGAAAAGAGATAAAAGGGTAGCATATGATTAAGTTTCAGTAACTGAGGACTCTTTTACTGTTATTTTTGGGTTTGGCCAAATGATGTAGTAAGATGGACCCTAAAACTGATGTAGCAAGAATGGACTCAAAAAATAAATAAATAATAAAATAGGAACTTGTTGATGTTTCATGGGAATTGTGTCCCATAGCTGGGAATGGATATCTTGGATATATTATCTCTTTATTTTTAAACTGTGGTATCTTTTAATTTTGGGAGCAAAGGGTTATATTTTCCAATGTTTACCCCTTCCACAACTTAAAGTATAACTTGACGTTGGTACTTTTTATTTATGTATGTACAATATGTGTTAATTGTGTTGTATGTTGTTGTATATTTTGTTTCTTTTTTAAATGGCCATAGCAGTCGCTAGAGCCACAATAAACTAATCAATCAACAATCAATACTGGAGAGGCACTCTACATCTGAGACCCTAAAAACCTCCAAAAAATGGTTCATCCACACCAAGGCGAGAATCTTCGGATCTAGAGATGGATAGCTTTTCTATTAGTTGACCTATTCACTAATGCCCAGAAGACCCGCATATCCTTCCTATCCAAAATATCCATCAATCACTTCCATTGCAACTTGAGATAAACCTGTCTTTTGCTTATAATTAGAGATTTATAAAAAAAATGTAAAACTCTAGAAGCTTGAACATGCCTCATATCATTGGATCTCTGGAGTTTATGAAACTCTCTCCTTAAATCAGTTCTCAGTTTCCTGCACTCTGCATCCCACCATCCAACCTTTCCTCAGTTACGCAAGTTCCTTAACTTTGGCACAAAGGTAAGGAAACTGCCTAACGTCCCCACGAATTGTGACCATAAATCCAGTACCCGGCTCACCTCCTTGGAGGCCAGTATCTGCCTACATAACTTGTCAGCCTCAGAGGATGCAAGAAAGGCAGATACCTTTGTTTCCACTTTACTGGACCAGCAAACCGGACAACACTGTCCTGAATCGCCAACTTTCTGGTTAAAGGATTGCTGCCTATCCCTGGTACTAAAATTCATAATAAGCCACACAGGAAAATGATCATTCAGAACATGCTCACCGATAGAAAACTCCACTAAACTATTCAGCAAATCGGGGGAGAGCAGTGCATAATCATAGCACTGCCACCCCCCCTCCCTGTATAAGTCAGTTTCCCAGGTCAGTCTCCATTACAATTCCCATTTAATATCCTCAAATGTAGGTTCTGGATCATTTTGTATAATTCACATCCTGCCTGATTTATCTTCAGTTCCTTCGACATCCTATTCTGATTGTAATCTATTAACATGCTATCTGCTGCCTCCAGGCCTAATGCCCATTGAATGGCCCCTAAGGAAGGATCAATCCGTGCATTTAAGTCTTCTACTAAAATGAGACCATCCCCAGGATACTTATCGCAATAAGTTGTGATAATTTCTTCCAGGGTAGATCAAAAAGTTCCTGAATGCCTCCCCCATGGATTATAGGCATTTACCAAAAGGAAGGGTACATCCACATTCTCACCACTCACCCTAAGAGCTAAAATATCATCATTTGTGTAAGCAATTTCTACACCCTGGGCCTCACTACCTTCAGCCACCAGAGTTATTTAACTGCCCAATATGTCTGCCCAATTTGCTTTTACGTATTGCAGGCTTGGTCCATGAGAAATAACCTTAACCTCATTCACAGGAGACCAAGTCTCCTGGAAACAGACTATCATAAATTGTCTGATATTGACCAAAACTCCCAACTTTGTACTTTACTGATCCATTCCGCCATATTCCATGAGACTAGGGAGAAATAACTATCCTCCCTTGTTTTGGAAAGTCAGTCCACCAGGGATAATCCCGACTCCAATTTTTCCTCCATCTGAGCAGGCAACATTGTTACTGAGGCTAACAAACAGATGGATTGATGTTCCACCTGAGATAAAGAGCTTTCAAGGAGGCATACTACTGTGACTAACGTCATTTTCCATTACCACCTGGGAGGGACCAAAAGTGGCTCTCTTTTCTCCTTTCCTGTTGGTGTTGAAGTTAAATACTCCTCTGAAAAGTTGGCCACTAGGAACTCCTGCAATTTCCCCCCCTCTGTCTCTCGAGTCTGATGTTTTCCCTTTTCGCAACTTAACTGGGCTTTCTGATACTTTTTGGTGATTTCTCATTTTCTGGGACATCTTAGCATAAATATAAGTAGGAAATACACCCTGTGAGATCAAATAATTTTCTTTTCCTTTAATTGACCCACCCACTCACTTCGCGAGAAGCCCACAATAACATTACTTCGATTTTTTGAAGCGCCTGCATGATCTATACTCACAATGTCCTTGCTTGTTATTGGCAAATGAGTCAATATCCTCAGATGCTCGGCCACCTCCCTTGGGCTACTCCAGAATGGGAAATTGCCCCTCGGGGTTGGAGCTATATTTATGGCCAATTTGTTTGCAATCCTCTGGAGACTGGATGGAACAAGCCTCCCTTGTTCATCCATTGAATCAAAAATAATATTAATATTGTTTTCTGACACCCCCAAACTTCTCCCCTTGCTGCACCCTCTGCTGAATCCTATCAGCCCTTGAACTTACTTCTAGCGGCTGTATGTCTTGGTTTTTACATAAGCCTGATCTATGTATTACCAGAGTTCTTGTCAACTCAGTTTAGTTTTAGTTTATTCAGGGACTAGCTTCTGCTATAGCCCTTATAGAGTAAAATAAAATACAATGAAATGCAATAATAAAATAAAATAAAATATAATACTAAAATAATTCTAAATACAAAAATACATCTATAGTTGCAGCCAAAACCCAGTCGCAGCTAGATAACCCCAGAGTGGCAGACAGCATAAACATACAGCCACAAACTTATCCCCCATGATCCTCCTTTAAGTCATTCACTTTGTCAATCGAGTATAATCAAGCTGAAAAACCAAAGCCGGCTAGCTGGTTTATTAAATCAGAAGACCCAGATATACTGGTACTGAGTGCTCTGCCCCTGAGGCATTCCCATTAGGCCCCAAGATTAGTCTCATATGTTTAATTGGGAATTGCCCCTACAATTTACTATGAGTGCCTCCAGAAAATCAAGGACTCCAGGGGTGTCTAGTTAGGTCCATGAATAAGTGCTGGGTAGTAGACAAGAGTCTAGTGAGGACAATCCAATTTTAGCTTCCTCTGTCTAATTTGGGCCCTTTTTTGTTCTGCCAAACTCAGGAAAGTAGCTATAGCCACAAGCTCTTCGCTTCCCCTCAAGGATAGGAGATACTGATAAGTATCCCCATTTTTTTAGTTCTCTGCCCTTCTTTAATAAGGGTATCAGCCATACTTCCTGCAGAGTATTATAGAATGGGCATCTTAACAGGAGGTGGGAAGTTGACTCAACCTCAAGTAGCGAGCATGAGCATAACCGTTGCCTATAGGGTATTTGGTTATGTCTTCCCTCAGCAACAGCTGTTTGTAGAAGTTGAAATCAGAGCTGTGTATACAGCCTGCACAATCGCGGATTAGTCAGCCTATCCAGATATTGCTCAAATTTTGCCTCTCTCTTGAGCTGACTCAGGAGTAGTGCTACCCTCCAATGCGCTACAGTACTTGTCAACTCATTAACTTTAGAGGTCAGAATGTTTAATTGAGAAAACAAAAACTGGTCTGTCTGGGTGGTTAGCATGATATGTCTGGCTGGAAATTCATTAGAAGACTTATTCACCTCAGTTCCAGTCAAACTCTTGATTACTGGAGATAACAAACCCATGTCGTCCAACCGAGCAGATTTTCCATCCATTTCTATTAACAACTCTTCCACATAATTTTTTGCTCTTTTTCTATTTCCTTCCTTCTTCATTATCTGCTCCTTACCCACCATCTGCCCTATTGAACCTGGATTAATCTCTGAAACTTCCCTTAATTGCGAACGCCCCTGATCCAAGACCTTTTCCACAACTGCCAAATGCTCAAACCGATTAGACAGGTGAATCCCCGTATGAATAAAATTGTCCATCTTCCTTTGTTTGGGGGGAGGGGATATTTTAACCACTCTAGTTCAAGATCTCTTGATTTTTGAAGCCATATTGCCCCCAAGGTAAACACAAATAAATTGTTCCCACTATACCCCCAAACCGATGTGTCCTAAATAATACTAATAACTCCAATGAGTCTTTATCACTCCCATATATTATGACTGTCTTAATACTTAACCAATTCTAAAATCACCAGGGGGGTCCACGCCTTCGCCTGGCCCATGCCTAAGGCCATGTGCACAAGGGTGTGCCCTTGCGTGCACAGCCCTTAGGTGTGCTGCCTGGGCACGCGCCTACACCATGGCTGTAGGCGCTGCTCCACTTTGTTGTAGTGGGGTGGAAATTATGTGTGGGCAATCCCCAGTAACACTCTGCCCACTGTGGGTCACCTGGCCAACTCTCAGCCTCTTTCTTGCCCCCAAGTTAGTTCATATGCTTTCCCAGTACAGCACCAAATGCCGGGAGTATAAGCTGTCAGGCAGCGATCCGCTCCACTCCAGTCATGCAGCCTCGTTCTCCCAACCTCCCAGGTCCCAACTGCAGTATAGTGAGAGTGCCAACTGCAATTATCTGAAAAAGTAACACCTAAATATTTATAAGTATGAACTTGTTCAATTAAGTTGATCTCAATTTGCCATTGGTAAGTTTTCTTAAGTCAACCCACTACCATTATTTGGGGTTTTGTGTAGTTTACAGCTAGGCTTTATTCATGGCAAAACTGGTTAAACCTAGACATGGACCTTCGTAAACCAATAGGTGTTTGCAACATTATAACTGCATCATCAGCATACAGTAACACAGGTATTTATGATCTGCAAGTTCAGAAGGATGGGAATCAATCTGAGCAAGAGAGGTCACAACATTATTTATATAGAAATTAAACAGGGCTGGCGCCAGGATACAACCCTGGCGGTGGAGTTATGGAGGGGGAAAGGTAAGAAGAAAAGTCAAAATTAGTGATGAGGCAAGAATGGCTGTTTCCAAATGACTGGGAAATTCCAGTACTTCAGGAACGCTTGAGAGCATTTATCAATATTTACACAGCCTGACATTTTTCAATCCATTTCCAAAGCTTCCATCATTTTATATCACTTTGGTTATTTTTGTCACTTGTCATTTTATGTCACTTTCATCATTTTAAATCACTTTCTTCAAGAAGGCAACTCCCACATGGAAACTAACAAACCTAGCAGTCAAGCTGGTAAGTGTCTGTATCAGGTGAATGGTTTGTTTCCAACAGAACAGCATTCGCAGCAATTCCTCATTTCAGCCGTAGTCTGGATAAGCAAGACTCACATTCACACATAGGCATAATTATAGCAGAGGATGTGGGGGATGCATCCCCCAGAATGTATTCCCCCTGAAATTCCAGAGCCATTGAGGGTGGGTGGGTGGGTCAAGGTTTAAGTGAATCAAGGGATCTAGCATCCCCCACAAATTTTAGCTCAATGTTACACCACCACATCCACAATTTTGCTGTCCCTCCTTGGGGCTCCTTCCCTCCTGGTGGGAAAACTGCCAAATTTAAGAAAAGGGGTAGGGGCATCCCTTCCAACTCCTCCTGCTGTTACATCCATGAAGTTCCATAACACACTCCAGGATGGAAAGGGCCTGATGCTTGCACTTCAATATGCATTAGGGGTGTGAACCAGGGGTCCATGTCATTTTCTTTATTTAAATATGTCAGTTTTGTTTTCATAAATATCAAATTGTCATTTTTGCTTTCATTTTCGTTTTCTAATGGTTTCAATGGAAAACACATTTTTGGCTGAACCTTTTCTGTTTTTCATTATATTTGACTGGAACCTGGAGGGATTATACCCCCAATGGAAGGCATTAAGTGTACCAAATTCCAAAAATTAGATAAAGGAATCCAATTTTATAAGTAGTTTAATTATATTATTTTGCAAAAGTATGCATATACATTTTTAGTTGTAACTTCTTTGCCACACATTTAATTTAGATGAAACTTGACATGTTTATACCCCTTCCTATATTTACTATCTCTGCCAACTTTCAGAAGGATTGGATACAGGGTCCTGGTGGTATAAGCAATTAACTTATAATTGTATGTCTGTAACATTTTTGTAGTCCAATCAGTGTACATGAAATTTGGTTGGGTTGTATATTACACTTCCATGATCATCTCTGCTAAATATCAGAAAGATGTGATAAAGAGTCCCAATTGTATACGCCTGCACAGCATATGCAGAAAAGGAGCCTATGCCAGGAATTCTCTTACGTGTCACTGGGCATTTTTACACACACGTTAAAGTTCCGGATTTTTCAATCTTCTGGGTTTAAAAAAGTTCTGGATTCATTTTTCACACACACACACACACACACACACACACACACACACACACACACACACACACACACACACACAGCCCTCAGACAGTTCCTGGATGCATTCTTCACACAAACACTTCCCTGAGGCAGCCTATACAGCCACAGATGTAGATGTGACAGGCTGCCATGGAAACTAAGTGACCACAGGTGCCTGGAGAAAAGGAGTTTACCAGGAGAACTTTTTCCACACAAAATTTCTGGGAGAAGTTTTACAAAGACGTTCAAAGATCTGGATGTTTAAGATCTGCGTGAGTGATTAAGACACACAAAGTTCCAGATGTAACCACAAATATCCAGGAGAAATGCGTGTGTAAAGACACGCACTGTGGAATAAGATTGGTTGCTGGTGCCAACTGGCCAGCAGAAATGTCAAGCAAATATCCTCATTCTGTGCTGTGACCATTACAACAGGAGCCTGCTGAGGAGCCTGCCTCGGGATCATTCCACTCACCTGCCTCGTTGCTGCGGGGGGCTCATTGGGGCTCTGCCACCGGCGGGGAGAGGGATCCCTGAAGCTCTGTTGTTGCTGCTGCCGCTGTCACCTGCAGGGAGGAAGATCATCAGACTGTGAGCACTTGGGGGGGATTGGGGGGGAACACAGAGGCCAGCTCGTGGGCTGACCTGTCCCCTCCTCCCACCCGGAAGTCGCTGGGCACTTTAAAATCCTGCTCCCAGCAGCTGAGCCGCAGGCCGCGGCCGCAGGTTTGTGGCCACAGGGCCGCGCACAAAGGGCGCGGCACTTTGGGGCACTTCGGGGCTGCAAGGGGTGGTAAGGGGATACTATTGTGTTATTTGTGGGCTTTTTTGTACAGGGCTAGGGAGGTAGGGTGGGGGGTG